>JAECUM010019739.1:0-11508 GCA_016617855.1 Megalonaias nervosa
AATGTTCTAGAAACATCATTAACGAACAATATTTTGTGTGAGAGGATGATATCTCCATAAGTATTGATGTGTTAGGGACATCATCTATTGACAAACAGGGAAGTTCTTTGCAAGAAGATCTCTCAGAAGAGCGTAATGGACATACATCGGTGGCAGATGAATGTGGCACTTTGCAGGATGATAGTGTGACCAAGTAAGATAATGTTCATGCATTTGGATTATCAGTAACTCATACAATGACAGCTGATTCAAGCAATTGCTTTTTGGATATAGAATCAATACAGATGCTGTGTGTGTGTGTGTGTGTGTGTGTGTGTGTGTGTGTGTGTGTGTGTGTGTGCGTGCGTGCATGTGTGCGTGTGTGCGTGTGTATGTGCGTACGTGCGTGCGCGTGTGCGTGCGTGCGTGTGTGCGTGCGTGCGTGCGTGCGTGCGTGTGTGTGTGTGTGTCTGTGTGTCTGTGTGTGTGTGTGTGTGTGTGTTTTGGGTTTTTAACAAAGCTTTAACGATGTTTCAGTCATATCACTATGTTGTCTGCAGTGGGACAGTTTATAATGATGTCTAGCACTGGAGTATGATACTGCAGACATGTAGCATCTTGTCCCACCCAGTTACATCAACATGACACCAGGTCAACCAGTCCTAACACAGACCTCTTAATGCTGAACACCAAGCAAGGCAGCTGCATGCAACATTTTTATAAGTCTTTGGTATGACTTGGCCAGGGTTCAAACCTGCCACCCCCCGCATCTGCGATGGATGCTTTAACCACTAGGCCACCATAGCAGTCCAATACAGCTGAAAAACCTGCCATTGATAGCAAAGGATCAAGGTAATGCATTCACTCACTTATAAGTCGAGTTAGTCTGCAAAGAACACAGATCTTGGTGTGCCATAGCATAATGCACCTGCAGATCAGGGTCTATGCTGTTTGTTCTACTGATTACTCCTGGCAAACTGCACAGACCAAGATCTGCTGGTACATTATGTTGCAGTTGATCTGGGTCTGTGCAGTTAACATTTTGACTCATAAGTAAAAATATATGGTACATAGTATCTTAAGTGTCATGTACCAAAAAATGTCTAAACCCTACATGTCATATATTTTGAGGATTTTGTCTTTCTACCTGTAATTGTAATACCTCTCATACTTGATTTCAGCTGTAGCAACTTTATTATTGTACATGAATCTACGATATCCTACTTCTGATTCATATTTGTTATCATTTGCTATTTCACCAGGATGATAAAGCCAAAAGTCTTGTGAAATAATGAGTTTTGTAGCTCTAGGTATGTGTTTATTTTTTAAGGTTCTTCTTGTGTTAATATTGTGTTCACCTATTAGCATGCCCACATCAAAACAAATCAGAAATGTGTTATCAGTTTGTACTTTTCAGCTCTAGCATGCATTTCAAGACTAAAAAATGAGGAAATTGGACACAGCTTAATGCACCTAATTCATTTATCAACTTAACTGTTCTTGACATCATCATATACAAAGATATGATATCAGCTATTGTTGATATATTAACTGCTCTCAATTTCTTCACGTAATTCCTGCAGTAGCCATATTTAGAAGGCTAGAAAAAATATAATAATAATAATAATAATAATAATAATAATAATAATAATAATAATAATAATAACAACAGTAATAATAATCATAATAATGCGGACTTAGGACAGTGCCTAATATTGTTAAGCTCTAGCGTATTAGATAACACATACAACTATAAACAACAACAAGCAGCTTACACAAATAAACACCATACATTTACAAAACAAAAACATGCTGACAATAATTAAGGAAGTAAATATTATTAAGTTTTCAAGTCTGTTCTTGTAGTCAACGTAGGGGAGTTTTAAGAGCACTTGTGGATGAGAACACAGTGTCCTTGTGTCTAAGATCTATGGGCAATTCATTTCACATAGCTGGACCCTGGTACACAAAAGAATGTTGTCCATATCACTTCATTTTAGCAGGGCGAACAATGAGAATACAAGTGTCAGAAGGGGGGGGCCACAAGTGGCCAAGTGGTCTAAAGCTCTCACCTTTATGGATCACTGTCATCTCACCTCAGTCTGAGTGGGTTCGAGTCTTGGGCTCGGCGAATGTGCGTATGTGACAAACCTTGCCGGTATCTTCTCATGGGTCAGTGGTTCTTTCCGTGGTTTTCCCAGTTTCTTCCTCCACCATTTATTCTGGCTGAAAAGTAGCGTTAAACCCTATAACAACAACAACAACAAGTGTCGGAAGAGGAGTGTACGTTTCTAGATGTGGAGTACGCATGGCTGAAGTCAGAAAGGTATATTGGACTGGAGCTAGTAAATGTAGCATAGTGAACAGATTTTGTTTTTTGATTCTGGATTGAATGGGTAGCCAGTGAAGGCTAGAAGAAATGGGGGAGATGTGCGCAGTCTTTTTGTATTCTAAGGATGATATGAGCAGCCATGTTTTGAACTTCTTAAGTTTCTGAAGTAGATACTGAGATGAACCATATAGAGATGAATTACAATAGTCCATTCTTGAAAGTACTAAGGAAAACAAAAGTGATTTAGTGGTATCTGCTGAAATAAAACTGTGAGAAAAGCCTTCCATATGTTCGTTATATGTTGTGTAATGAGAGAGTATTGTCAATAGTGACATCTAGGTTTCATATTGACTTTGCGAATGTAATGTTGGTATTGCTGACGCTTATTGTTTGAGGTAAAGGATGTGCTTGAGAACGTTTTTGTGTGGTGGTCAGGATGGTTTCAGTTTTATCATCATTCATATGCATCTTGTTATACGCCATCCATGACTTTACATTGGAAAAGCACCTCTCTCTACCTTGGATGGTAGCCTCAAGCTCATTTGCGCAGGTAGATTTGTATACTTGACAGTCATCAGTTTACAAATGGTGTGACTCTAAAAGCTGATTCATTACAACTGAGAGCGGATGTGTGTATAGAACGAAAGAGAGCCTTGTGGAACACCAACAAATAAATCAACTGGGCTGGAATGTTTTCCATTTATGGACACAAATCATGTCCTGCTGACTAATTAGGACTTGAGCCATAGTAAGGCTGTATTGTGAATACCAAAATACATGCTGGAGATGGTGAAGTGATATTTCATAGTCTATTGTGTTGCAGACAAGTCAATGAGGATGAGGACTCACCCTAATCTTTCCACTATCCAGAGCAGAGAGAAGGTCATTCACAACTCTCAGAGGTGAAGTTTCAGTACTATGGTGAGGGCACTATGCAGACTGTACATTGCTAAAATTATTGTTTGCATTCAGATGAGATACAAATTGGGATAGAACATATAAAACATTAATCTGGAAAGAATATTTTAAAAATAACTTTTTGCTAAATTCTAAATGGCTTGGTCTTAAAGTGTACGAAATGAAAAGAATACATTGATCTCAATTACTGTCCAAGTCAATCTGGTATAATGATAATATCATAACTGATTATGGTATTTCAAATGAGATACTTTTGGAGATAGAATAACTTTTTCTGAGGTTTTTTGTTTTACTTGAATGAGAGGTTAGAAACAGGGTAGTTCTTTAAATCATTAGGGTCAAGTGTCACTTTTTAACAGAGGTTTTACAATGGGAGTTTTGCAAAATGATGAGAATTGTCGTGGATGAGAAAGTATTGATAGCAGCGGTTAGTACAGGAACTGTTTAATCTAAGCACTCAAGCATCAGTGATGTCAGAGTCTGATTGAGTTCACATGACTTTCAGGCCCTCTTCATCACAATGATTTGGGGAGCTCTTCATCGCAAGGCCAAGAAATAAAAATATGTGTTTCTGATCAGGTGACTGTCCCTGTTATTCATTACTGACACTAACACTTCCCTCCTCCCCTACTGATTTGTGCATCTAATTCAGCTGGTTTGTAACAGTATTTGAAGTGGTTAGTACATCACATATACTAATCAATATATATATATATATATATATATATATATATATATATATATATATATATATATATATATATATGTTTGTGTGTGTGTGTGTGTGTGTAATGTTTAAGAAAAATAATTTAAAAAATTTCCCCCCAAAAATCCAGAGAATTATTTGTGCATCTAATTGAGCTGGTTGAGCCCAGTACATGAAGTGCTTCAAATATTATATATGCCAATCATTAAAATATTTAAAAATGTTTTAAAAACAAAAAATAACTTAAAAAAAACAAAAAAAACGATAATTCACAAAACTGATTTGTGTATCTAATTGAAGTGGTTTAGCACAATATTTGAAGTGCTTAGTACATTATTGATACTAATCATTATACCAACTCCATAGATACAGATTCAAATGCTGTTATAGGATGATGTGTATACACTGTGTCACAACTGTATGGTGATCATGAGTCAATTGAAATTGTGTTGTCAAGCTCGTCTCTAATGAATTGAACTTTATCATGAATGAAATGTGCCAACATGTCCTGAATGTCGACAAGAGAGAACCTTGTTGAAAGTGGTGTACATTTATTCCTTGACATAATCTTGATGTATACAAAACCTTTGTCTATAACTTCATTTTGACAAGTATTGTCAATAATAAGCTTTAAGAATGTATTGTGGCATGTTTTTGTTGGTTGGGGATAAGGGATGTGGTGGGGTTCACTGTTTCAGTGCTATACAAGGTGAAAAACCAAATTCTTATTTTCTGGTATTTTTCACTAAAAACTGCATTATTACAAAAGGAGTTAGATATTAACAATGTAGAAATGCTACATTAACAAGCAATATTATGTCATAGCAGTAAATTTTGGACTTTTAGTAATAAATGTAGCGACAACTAATGGTTTTGAAGATCAAAACAATAGTACTGAAGAATTACATTGAAAATAGAGCAATTTTACTGCAAGCATTTGATATTAACACGTAAGTAAAGCATCATCAGCAAGATATATCACTACAAGATGGGTTTCAGGAGTAACAATGCCATAATGTTACTATATTAACACAAGTCATTAATGGATATCACTAAACTTCATCCTTGTAGCAAACTTATTCCATCAGATTTGTGAGAAGAAAAAATCAGTGTGCAGCTCTTGCCTGGAAAATTATAGGGTCATGCTACTACGTGGATTTGAGGCAATGTAGGATCATTACTATATCAGGTTTGAAGATCACATAATCAGTGATACACTTTTACCTTGGAAACATGATAACATTACTGCATGGGTTCTGCGATTACCAATGTGGTGTTGTTACTACATCTGGATTTTGGAGGCCACACAATGAGTGGTACACTTTCACATGGAAATAGGGAAATATTACCACATGATTTTAATGTTTACTATTATGTAGTATTCGTATTATAGCAGGGTTTGGAGATAACAAACTCAGTGTAACACTGTTCTCTGGGAAGAGAGTTTGTTAATTAGAAATGTAGTACATGTATTGTTACTACAACAGGTTTTGGCGATCACAAAAGCAGTTTTACACTGTCGCCTAGAAATAGAGTAATATTACTACATGGCTTAGTAGAGAGCAACCTAGTATTCTTACTAAACCAGATTTTGGTGATTGCAAATTATATTTTCACTGTCACATGGAAATAGCATATTTTTACTACATGGGTTTGCTAAGCACTGTTACTACAACAGGTTTTGGTGGTCACAAAAAGCAGTTGTACATGCCACCTGGAAACTGGGGAATGTTACTATACGTGTTTGGATGATAGCTATGTAGTATCGTTACTGCATCAGGTTTTGGTGATTACAAATCAGTTTTACACTGTCATTTGGAAATAGGATATTATAACTACATGAGTTTAGGAATCAATGTAGTATTATTATTTACATCAGGTTTTGAAGATTATAAAATAAACAAGTCAGGTTAAAAAAGAGTAATGATACTACTAGTACATGGGTTTGGTGATAGACAATGTAGTATTGTTACTACATCAGGTTTTGGAGATCACAAAATCAGTGTCTGGATATAGGGTAATGCTATTATACGAGTTTGGGGGGATAGCTATGTAGTATTGTTACTACATCAGTTGTAGTATTGTATCTACATCAGGTTTCAGAGATCACAATGTCATTGCTTGAAAATAGGGTAATGTTACTACATTGGTTTGGGGGATAGCTACGTAGTATTGTTACTACATCAGTTGTAGTATTGCTACTACATCAGTGCTTTGAAATAGGGTAATGTTACTACATGGGTTTGGGGGATAGCTGTGTAGTATTGTTACTACATCAGGTTTTGGAGATCAGAAAATCAGTGTTTGGAAGTAGGGTAATGTTACTGCATGGGTTTTGGGGGATGGCTATGTAGTATTACTACTAAATAAGTTTTGAAGGTCACAAATCAGTGCCTTGAAATAGGATAATGCAACTAGATGGGTTTAGGGGATAGCAGGAGAGCTATGTAGTATTGTTACTACATCAGGTTTCAGAGATCCCAAATCAGCGCTTGGAAATGGGGTAATGTTACCACATGGGTTTGGGGGATAGCAGGAGAGCTATGTAGTATTGTTACTACATCAGTTGTAGTATTGTTAGTGCATCAGGTTTTGGAAATTACAAAATCAGTGCCTGGAGACAGAGTAATGTTATTACATGTGTTCGGAGGGATGCTATGTAGTATTGTTACTACATCGTTTAGGAGATTATAAAGATTTTATGCTTGGAAATAGGGTAATGTTACTGCATGGGTCTGGAATGGACCATGTAGTATTGTTACTAGTAAAATTCCTTTAAAAAGGGCAAGCAAGCAATTCCTTTTTTATTCTGACTGCAATTTCATGGGATATCACTAAAAAAAGATAACGTTTTGGTTTTTAATGATCTTATCCCTAAACAGCAAGGACAACAAATGCTATTGCAACTCGTGCCAGATTAGGCTTAACATTAAAACTAAAATCAATACCCTGGTTAACTAAAGATTAACATACCGTGTAATTAAAGCCTCTCAGAGTACTGCAAAGACCAGATTTGATACTCTGCCGTATAATACACGTTTAATTAATGAGCATTTTCTAGCGGAAACGAGGCCTGGTGTTCTTGTGCGTTATGAAGGGACTAATTAAACAAACATGGGACTTACCTAAAATGGAAAGATTTGTTGACAAAATCCGATGATGTTATGACATAAAGGACATTATATTTTGTAGGTTATCAGACAAAATTTGCACATCGATAAATACCCAGTCATGATCATTTAATCGTATACTGTTCAAGAACTATGACAAAAATTGTGAAAAGTTGAAGATAATTGGTTGAGAGGTGTTCAAGTTACAAAGACTTTAATTTGAATATGAATATGTACAAGTGACAGAAGTTACCTGCTGAAATTTGCGAGAGACCTCGGGACTGACCGTACACATTTAGCAAAACACCCTGCAATTGATTAGAGTGATCAGCTGGTCATTAAAATAATTTTTACTGACAAAGAACTATATATACATATGAAACCTGAAGGGATTTTGTTTCATACACTAATGAAAAACAAGACTGAAGGAAATTTATATGTGAGAAGCCTGTGGCGAACAAAAATTCAAAGAAGCAATATATGTCTATTTGTTATGACCCATGAACCGAAACTTTGCCAGCCTTACAGACACGTTTTGAATATTGAATGACCTCTTACCCTACACAAAGGTGAATTAACTTGTATCTGTTCGCAACGATTAACCTTTTGCTTCAGTAATAGTTTAAATTACAGGCAAATAGATGAAGATATTTGATCATACTTGTCTCACTTGCACACAAATACGATTTCCATTTCTGCCATGAGAACACAAATAGTTTCCTAAAAGCATGTAAACGCCTTGCTTAAACCTCTTGCTCTAAAGATAAAAACAATTTACTTTCGATTTTGACATAGTGATATCATTAAAATACACTCTGAACCTAACTAGGGCACTGTATATGCAAGTGAGATCACAAAAAAAAAAAAAAAAAAAAAAAAAAAAACAACAAACGTTTGCACATAGATTCAAACGATATTCCTTTCTCTAATCAAACGCGTTCCTCGTGAAAAAAATGCCAGAGTAGACACTTCTTCAATATGCGCCAGTGACTTATTAAGGCTGGGGAAACCTTTGTTCCGTGGTTAGGAAGCACATGGACGCTGCCTTCCATAGGCAGGTGACCATTACATACAGGATATTTATATAGGATATTTGCCGCTGGTGACATTAGAATGGCCGTTATAAATTTATGAACTGAATAAATGTGACCTTTAGGGCAGATTGGAGTATGTATGTATATATATATATATATATATATATATATATATATATATATATAAGCAAAACTGTGTTTGATTTACAGTCATGCGCCGTGCCTGCTTCTAATTTCCAGTCTTAGAGCAAGTCGCGACGGTGAAAGGCGTGCTAGCGCTTGTCGAGCTGATGACTTTTATATTATGAGCGCCATAAAGCAATTAGTCTACCCAGGCAAACCATACAACAGAAACCCCTGGATATTCTATAAATGCTCCGTGGAAGCTTTCAAGGACACACTAATGCACAAGTATGCACAATGCATATGAATGCATATAACATCATACACTTATATATAGAACTAATACTATCATGCAGGTTAGAGAACTTTTAATTCGTACTCTACGGAGATTCGAACCCAGGTCCGCGGGAAAACGGCACACATCGCCTTGCCTGCACACACCAGTCCGTATTCCATCGCGACTAAGCACACATCAGAAAACAATGATGCTACTCACTAGGTGTTATATGCACTCGTTTGTAGCAGACACACTCGCGTGGCGACCTGTTAATAAATGATCATCTATTTACACAGTTATCCCAGATTCATATGCGCCGCTGACTGGATAATGATAACATAAAAACTCTTCTGACGACCAGGGTATTTCGCAAAGGAAAAATAATTTAAATGTTAGTGAATCGCTTCTAGTGATTCACATTTGTGTATTTAATGCGCATGAGGTGACTATATAAGACAATTAAAGCACCGCGTTATCATGCTTCAGTTATATTCCACTTTTGTAAGAGTCAAGGGAGGAATTTTGATTTATTTATAATGTGTTCATTGAAATTGCAGAGAGGGAAAAATGTTCTTCTAACTGGACAGTATCTTGCTGGATTATTGAAATAATTCAATGGACTCGGATATTTAATAATTTCGTCGGATGACGTGAAACATTCTAGGAGTTTACTGAGATTCAATTTTCAATTCATTATCCTGAAGTAAAAACGTTAGGGTATTAGAGTCGTGATTCGTCAGTGGGAATAGACCACTAGAAATTGAATATCTTAATTAACTCTTAGGAATATTGACTGTAAATATAGAGGCATATAGAGTCTTATTAAGTCTTAGTAGTCTATCGATGCATGAAGCTAGATCTTCAGTTGATCGTTTAAAACAGTTCCACACTGATTGCAAAAGTCCTGGTATCAACAGCTTTGCACCCACGTCGAGTGTTATGTCAGTCGTGTTTTTCTTCTTCCGAGAATCAGTCTTGTTCTAAAGTAAACCTAGCAATAGTTTTAAACCTAAGAAATGTATTTTAGTTTGATTTTTTCTTGTTCAAACGATTAGTCAAAGAGTTTTTGTATCTCATTGGGTAAACTGTGAACACCATCATCACCATGGAAAGAAACTAGTGACAGACCGGAGATGATCTGACATGTTGAGGAAATGATGTGTCTCTGAGCTCACATTCCTAGATATTTACTCCACAAGTGAAACTCTGTATTGTGTCTCTTTCTCGGAAGTAGACAAATAATAGCTAATGTTTTCTTGAAGTAGGTCTATCAGTTAGTTATGGTGCCCTTTTATTTTGAACTTCTGGAATCGACAAACAAAATCACAACATAAAAGCAGAGCCACAAGACACGAATAATCGTCTCTGATTCGTCATTATATACCAGCTTTTGACATCCAGAAAGATTAATACGATCCGTTTCGATAGTGCTGCAAGGAATCGTTACTTTTCTCTTTTGCATGACAATTTTAAAAGCCGTTACTATAATATTATATTTTCGAGAGCAAGATTTTGGAAAAATCAGCTTATAAATCAGCTTGTATATAATGACGCTGTTTAGATTATACAGTCACGTGAAGTATCATTTCAAGTTTACCAACATTACTAGTTCTAAATTGAAAATTTGGAGAAAAAAAAAATATGTTTAATAACACAAAAACCAAATCATTGTCATCAATATAAATAACTGATATATAAACATAATTATATATCTTGGCGATTCAGCCACAATGTGCGAGATATTTCATACATTTCATCTGTCATTTAGCAGTCTTTATGATTCGATGACGCATCCAACAATCATAATTACGGCTTTGTAAGATTTTAACTCGACTACTTTTCATTTATACATTTCCGTACCTTGACGCAAGCAAGTCAAAAAGCTTGAGGAAGAATCGTTGTAATAGTAAGCCAATTCCTAGATTTAAAATAATGGCAGCATACACAATTAGCATTCAATAAGATAATTAATTTATTTATGATCTGTAAGTTTAGCCGACTTGACTATTGGATTTATAAATGCTGGTGTCATGGTACCTTATACAATTTTGATCTCGTATACATATTTACACCATTCATTACATGAAAGAATGTCGTATTCATTTGTATTTGCTGTAATCAAAACAATTCATAAAAATCATCAACCTTTTGACAAAGTACCTATTGCTATCATAACGGTACAACAGGTAATTACAAGTTATTTTATGTCTTTTTATTCAGTTATTACAATTGTTTCCAAGTATTCCTCTCCAAGATAAAGCATGACAGTATCCCTAATAATCACCAAGCCAGCTTTTGTCTTGGTATCTGCTGATTTATACAAATTAGCCATTTTTACCACACTCTGACAATTACAAGAAAAATCAGAACGAACGAATTCAACTGCAAGTCTTCAGAACCTGCAAATTATATATGCCTATATATTTCTGCGATTCTGGAATGGCCGCATGCAATAACAATTCCAGTCATTTAGTTCGAATGCAATTATATCGAGATTATGCAACGCAACCCATGGTAATTGTTAAACATTTTTCCCGTCTTTTTTTTCTGAATCTAAGTATGACGGTATGGGTTTAGCTGAATTTGAAGAAAAATGCATTGAATAGGCGTAGTGATTCTGTGCGATTTGCAAATACTACATCTCCAGCTCTGAAACAAACTCTGCAATCACCAGCACCAACTGTAGTTGAAGGATGTTCGCGGAAGCAAATATAAATGACACAGACAATGCCTACCTTCCTTGTGAAGCGAAGCCATCTTGTCAGCTTCGCAATGATGGAGACATAGTGTTACAAAAAAAGACTCAGCATCGCGTGACTGGTCAGTTAAATGACCGCTTGCGCATCGAACTTATACTTGTACGTCTTTTTTTTTAAAGACTGCTCCAGCAGATATTTGCTACCTAATGAGGTGTACGAATCCAAAAACTGGCAAATGCATGTCTCAACATTTCGGTGCAGCTAGAGGAACTGAATGTGGGCATAACAAGGTAATCACTCTCGCCCCCCCCCCCCCCCCCCCCCCCCCCC
>JAECUM010019742.1:0-25301 GCA_016617855.1 Megalonaias nervosa
AAAAAAAAAAAAAAAAAAAAAAAAAAAAAAAAAAAAATACGTCGACGATATTAATATTCTAATAAACGATGGAATTAACGAATTCAGAACTGATTTTTCCAATCACGTACAAACATTCTTGAATTTTCCTAGAAATATAAACAAATCTGTGTATGAATTTTTTGGTAATCCAGTGGTTGTAGATATTAAACTTGCTGAAATTAACTTAAAACTAAATGATATTGTTACTGGAATCCCTAATATCGTTCAAAAAACTAATCTTGTTAAAATTCCTCACCGACAAATTAACAATATAGTGTACACAGTAGCATCAGGATCATCAACATGGACACCGCGTGATAACACTCTCGAACATACCGCACAAGAAACTGGGTTATACAGTCTGTCCATGTACGGTTTGGAAATTACTGCGGCCACTTCATCATCACCGAATGTACATTATAATCCTCTACTATTCATGCTAAATAAGAACACCAAAGAAACATTTACGTTGACATCAACGGAAATGCCCCCGAGACGTTACTGGTGGTGTCTGGAATTTGTAGCTGAATTCCCTTAAGTAATTATAGTGAATTAAATGACAATGTCATTGTATAATAAATCAAACCCAGGGACTGACACTAGAGTTTTTAATATTGTATAAAATCTGTAAACAAATATTATATAATGAAAAAAGTACGGTTGATTTTAATCATATTTCAGATAAAATTCCAAAATAAGATGTGGACGCTCTAATACAATATTACAGATATTATCATAAAAAACTTTGGTCGGTGAAAAAATGTTACAAATACTATAACAGAATACTTCGAGTGATATCATATTTACCACTGCTAATGACAAGCTCTGGTATAATTTCAAGTGAAGCATCATTAAATCCGTTTTTGTTAATAATATCCGGTGTTGGTGTTTCTCTTGCAACAGCGTGTAAAAAAATTGAACCTCGACTTGCGACTAAAAAAAATTCTTGTAAAACAGCAAGTATCACTTATAAAAAATTACTTGATCAGATACGATCTTATTTGCGTGGTATAAAATATGATATGGACGATTTAAGACGAGAGTTTCACATTATTGACAGTTTGTTAACAGATATTTTGCCAATGAGAGTCAGCAGATATGAAAAAGATTATCATAAAATATGGGTTACAACAGTAGTAGATGTTTAATTTTGTACAGCTTTAGAAATATCGTTATCAAAAAGTGCGTCAACTATATTGTCAATAAATGTCATCAGATCATCTGTCCAACCTCTTATTCGTTCGTCATTTTCAGTCGCGAATAACCATACTGACCCATATTTTGGTGATATATAATAACCAACATTTTTGATACAATTGCTTATTATTTTAGTTGTTTTGCCAGTATAGCCTGAGGCTGCTCTAATCGAATTAAATCTTTTACAAAATTTGTTTGTCAGATCAAATCCAACATGTCGGATTGAATGACAGAATGACATTATATAATACTTCATTTGTTTAATATGAAAAAATCTATTGGTCTAGAATCCCCTTTGGGTTTCAAAATTTCATCATTTTCTGAGAAAAAAATTTGGAGGAGGGTGGATTTTGAGGGAGAGGGGGTCTCTGAGGTGGTGAAAAATGTCAGAATATATTTATTTTTGAGGGGGGTGAGGGTTTCTGGCCTAAAAACCTCTTTGGCATAAAAACCTCAACTATATCTACTACTTCATGCATTAGTCGTTCTTTCCACTCATGCTTGTAAACAATTTTGTTTGCTTGTAGATAAGTTTGTTTGGACTAGTTTTCCCACTACTTATTTGTGACACTGACAGTTATTACTCACAATGTGCCAAACAATTAGTACTAATGAAGGTCACTGACGAATATTACTAATGAAGGTAACTGACAAACATTGTAAGAAACAAGTACATAAACTGCAATGAGACAAATAAACAAGGCGCAGAATGTTTCAAACTTGCACCTCTACTGCATCATCCAAGATTTCTAAACTGAAAAACACATTTTTCACCAATTTTTTTATCATCCACCAGAAGTGTTATATTCACTGCCTTCCTTGAATATTCACATATATTATCCTGATAATTGTGAACCACTTCACTGCAAAAATAATTACTTATAACTGCCAGTTTCTAAAGAGCCTTCTCACTGGCTTCAATCTACGTCCATTACTGCAGAGTTCTATAAATTTTATTGGGAGATTTCTATGCAGATCAATAAATTATGGATATACTATTAGAAACTTTTCAGATTTTCAGACTCAAGGAGTCATCACATGTCTGCCAAAGGAAGATAAAGACAGAAGATGTTTAAAAATTGGAGACCTAATATATCAATCCTAGATAGTGACTATAAGATTGTTTTAGGAATGATTGCAGCGAGAATTAAAACGTTCTTCCATTAATAATCATTGATACTCAAAAAGGATTTTGCAGGGTAAGATTCATTAGTAAAAATACCAGGCTAATTATATGATATCATGGACCAATAAAGAATGAAAATAGATATGGTTTATTATTGTTAACAGACTTTGAAAAAACATTCAACTCAATTAACTGGAACTTTGTATGGAAACAGCTTTACATTCTTTTAACTTTGATGATTCTGTTTGTTAGTGGATTAAGTAGTAATAGTAAATAAGGTTTCTAGCTCAGAGACCCCATTCCCCCTCCAAAACTCTTCTATGTTCACATTTTGTCAGCTCAAAATAATGACTTTCACATATTCTGACAAAATATATTTTGTCGGGGTAAGGGGGTCTCTGATCTAGAAAACCTCGTTTACTATTACTACTATAACCGTAATAAAAATAAACAATAGCGATGATGATCGGTCTACCATATTTTATGATAATCTTTTTCATACCTGCTGACTCTCTTTGGCAGAATATATGTTAACATACTGTCAATAATACGAAACTCGCGTATTAAATCGTCCATATCATTTTTGACGCCTCGCAAATAAGATCGTATCTGATCAAGTAATTTTTTATAAGTGATACTTGCTATTTTGCAGGCATTTTTGGGGGGTCTCAAGTCGAGGCTCAATTTTCTTACACGCTGTCGGAAGAGAAACACCAACACCAGATATTATTAATAAAAACAGGTTCAATGATGTGCTACTCGAAATTATACCAGAGCTAGTCATTAGCAGTGGTAAATATAATATTACTTGAAGTATTCTACTGTAATACTTATAACATTGTTTTACACACCAGAGGTTTTTATGATAAAATTTGTAATATTACATTAGTGTGTCAACATCTTGTTTTGGAATTTCTTCTGAAATATGATTGAAATCGACGATCTGTTTTTTCATTAGATAATATTTGCTTACAATTTTTATACAATATTAAAAACTCAAGTACCAACAATTGAATCAAGAAATTCACTAAACCTATTATTGTTAGGATCAGCTATAAAATCTCTGTACTTGTCATAAACATCTGACGAAGTATTATTGTATCGTTCATCTGTTAGAACCTCATTTTTCTTTAACCAACTGTAGGAATCAAACGTGTCTATTACTCCATGTTCATACAAATCTGTTTCATTCACCAAATTACCATATTCTCTTTCTGTTTCATCAATAAACCCTAGTACCAAGCTTATTTTATCCAACGTAAAAATTTTTAGAACAAGATGTTGTCTGCTAATTGCGTATGCGACTATGAAATTTATTAGCATTAATTTTTGAAGTCTGTCTCGTTCAACTGTGAGAAGACCAATAACATAAGCTACTTTTAACATTAATTTTTCGTATGGTTTCGTGAGTATTTTCTCAATTTCATTGTAATAATTTCGTAATGACAAGTGTCTAGAGAGTTGGAGTGTTGGAAGTGGAATATTATCTTCTTTACTTATGTCATAATAAGAATCAATCTTTTTTTCCAACTTTGTTTGTGTTACTTCTTCAAAAAACTTTTCTCGCTCAACATTGCTGAAATCATCAATTTCCTTGTTAAAATCTTTGATTATGTCTAGAGAATTATTAACAATAATATCATTAATTCTGGTTTTGTACGTATCATTGGTAAAATTGCATTCGAGTACAATTTAATAATTAACTCAGCATCCGCTGTCAAACTAACGATTTTAACTAGGGTTTCTTTGTCGTGATAGTACATACCGAGATGCTTAAAAATTTCTCGTTTTGAAAAACTATCGTGTAAGTCCTTGTTTCTTTTTATTTTTATTATTTTAGATTCCGCTAGTTTGTCAAGACGACTATGATTCTCATTTATTCGTCTTTCTTCCAGTGTTTTTGTACCATAAGCTCGTGCTTTAAAAAGATTTGATTGATTTATTCTATCAATATTTTTCTTGCTGAGCTCGAGCAATATTTTTTTTAGCAGGATTTCAACTTGTTTTTGTTATTCTAGAGAATCATCAGGATGACAGTATTTGTTTATAATATCAAAGTTTCTTATTGCTTCTATTAATTGTAGTCCTCGCATATACCTAACGCAAGCAAAAAGTTTTAAATTTTATGCCACTTTTGGATCGTTTATTGAATCAAAATGAGTTTGTCTCATACCCACGATCATAAGTTCTGCCTCTGATTCGTGCTCAGGTTTTGCTTCAAGACTGAGATCTTTGTTGGGGTTAAAAATATTATCATAACATTCTCTCGCAACGGTTATAATTGGTGGTTCTGACATTTTATTTTATAGCATTAGAGTAAATTTGATCATCGAGTGTATATATTTGAAATGCTGTCAATCCCGGAAACGGATTTTCAGCAGAGACAACGTAAATTCGGAAATAAAAGTACTTGTTAACGGTATTTTCTATCGGAATCGTAAAGTATTGTGTTGTTGAGATATACGTGTCTGTTGTACTACGCAATATTGCCCAGTTAATATCATCGTTTGATCCTTCCAATTGCTAATCATAAATTCGCCCAACATTAGAGTTTAATCAACCGCGCAAATGAAATTGCCAATAGCGACTGCAACGGGACATCTGATTTTGATCCAAAAGTCTTTGTTTTCTCCGTTAGTCGTCCATTCCTGTCTATCAGAGAAAGCATAATAAGGATAATATGAGGATGCGCTTACCTCAAACCCAACTCTGTTGTCAGTTGCCTTAAAAAGTGTTGGAATATACCCAACATTACTTTTGGTTCGTTTTATACCACTACTAGACCGACTGTCAACATACGCTTTATTTGTCAGATCATTAGGGTTAACTGGAACATATGTGTCGTCGTTATTTTGTTATTTCTCATATTTATGTTACCTGACATTGGTCCACCGGATCGTTTTAAATACGGGGTGAGTTCTTCTTTCAACTGAGCGTAACTAATAGCATCAGTCTCATTAGCTGGTGGTGAGGTTGTCGGTTATCCGGTTATTTTTGAGTTACTGCTCATTATCAGGTTACCTGTCATTGTGTCGCCAGTTTTATTGAGCTTGTTATCGTCAACAGATTTTAGTTGCGCATAACTTTCAGCTTGTGTATTATGAACATTTGCTCGTGGATATACGGTTTCCAACCCAATTGTTTTTTACTCGACATGTTAATATTGCCTGTAACTGTTCCACCACTTTTATCAAGCTTGTTATTATCAACGTATTTCAGCTGTAAATAACTTTCCGCTTGGGTTTGATTTAAGTTTGCTAGCGGATACGCGGTTTCCAAATTTATAAACTTTTTTCCTGACATATTTAAGTTACCGTTTAAGGTTCCTCCTGTCAGTGATAGTTTATTATTGTCGACGAATTTAAGTTGTGCATAACTAACAGCTTGTGTATTAACGACATTTATTGGCGGATAATCTGTTTCTAAACCTAGTACTCGTTGATTTGACATAAATAGGTTTCCTGTCATTGTATCGCTAGTTTTTTTCAAGTAGCCTGATAAATTAATGTTACCATTTGTTATTGTTGTACTTACAGCCGACGAATCTCCCAGTGTTGTCCCAAATCTTGTATAATAGCTCATTATTTGTTTATTGTCTGACAATTTTATATAAACTTAGTTTATAACAAAGGCAAAGCTATCATCGATATTAAATTTTGACACAGAACGGCTGGTGCAACATAAACACAACAATGATCTGCCAGATTGTCATTATCTCGTTGTTGGGAGAACTGGATCGGGGAAAACAAATTTGCTGATGAATTTACTGCTAGGCGATAATTTTAACTACGACAGAGTTTATATTTACACAATTAATCCACAGCAGGATAAATACGAATTACTGAGTGAATACAATGACAATCTTCGTGATGATCTTGAGGCTGATGAAGTTTTTTTTATTATTAGACCACCAGAGGAACTTATTCCTGTTAATCAACTTGATTCAGATGAACATAAGATAGTTGTTTTTGATGATATTTTACTTAACAATGAAGACATAAATAAAATAAGATTATATATTTCACTGTCACTTAATAAAAAATGTAACTCTGTCTATCTCGCTCAAGGATTTTACAACGTCGATAAATTTATTAAACGAAATACTGGTTGCTTTATATTATTTCCTGGACTCGACAACGTTGACGTCAGAAATATTGCAAACGAGCAATGTGGCGACGTAACAAAAGATAAATTTATTGAACTGTATCATAAGGCAACGAAAGATAAATATAATTTCTTTTGATTCGATAAATTTGCACGTGATCCAAAAAAAAATGTTCCTCTGCTATATTGAAAAGTATCTTGAGTAAAGTTTTATCAAACTGTTATTGAATAATAATATGGATAAACGAGCAAAATACAGAAAATATATAGAAGATCTAAAAAAAATTGCTCAATCTCATGCAGAATTTAGGAAAAAAGTTAAAGAAGCGCGACCTGGACAAGTAGTTGCCGCTGAGGAATCACTAAAATTTTAAAACCAGTTACTGAGGCTTTACTTGGAAAACAACATGAAACTTTACCGCTGTCGGAAGAAGAACATAAAAAATTGTAGGAAAAAGGTTTACTTGGATTAATTAAAGAACAACAAGAATACGCTACTGGAAAAGTTATTGCAAGATCTGAGGAAGAAAAAAAAGAAGGTTGGCTGATGAACTTACAAGTTACATTGCTGATCCTGACAGAAGACAAACTGAGATAGATTGGTTGATTCGTAATCCGTTGGAGCTTGAACGAAGAATATCGCATGCGGTGGCAGTTGGGCCGACGGGAAAAAAATTGGATGAGATGAAGAAAATTATGGAGGATATTAAAAAAAACAACAAGAACAGGAAAGTGAAGGAGATAAAGTTTTAAGGGAGGTGTATGAGGAAGAAGAAGCTAAAGGAGAAGCTTTTAGAAAAGACCATGGATTGGATGTTCAGTACAGAGAAATGTTTAAAGATGCTCTAGAAAATATAAACGACAGAATAAGAAATTACGAGTATAAGTTGTTCAACAAAGAACACAATTTCGAGGATTTAAGAATTGACGATATTTTAAAGAAAACATACAAAGCTGATGAAAATATTAACAAGTTGACGAAATATATCAACGAAGAAGTGCTGGAAAATAAAAATTACAGAGAAAGTATTAGAAAATTCCGACACAGTATTATCGCTGATCTTTACATTAAAGCCATTAATCAAATAAAGAAAAGCATATTCACTCATCACCGTAATATTTTGAGCACCAAAGCGAAAGAAATAGATGAAGACCGACTACTGGCAATGCCACTTGTGGTGCATATAGATAACCCTGTTGCCAGACAAGCTAAACTAGATTGGTGGATTGATAATCCACATAAAATCAGAGAAAGGTTACAGCCAACTGTGACAGAGAGTCAACAAGATCCAGTTATGGTAAGTGAAACAACAACATTTGAGCCTGGAGGAATTAGTCAACGAGAAACAGCATTTCAGCCAGAAGAAGCGACAATAGACATTGGTCAACAAGAAAAAACATTTAAGCCAACTGTAACAGGGTACATTCAAGGATCAATATTTAGGTTACCTGATGAGTCAATTGCAACAGGGGACATTAGTCAACAAGAAACAACAGGTGAGCCTAATAGCAAATCAGCGATCCTTAAAGCTATGTCAAAAGTTCATGAAGGAAGAAATATTCTACGGCGAGTGCGAGCTAAAATAAAAGACCAGGAATACAATGATTTGTTTAGAAAAGTACAATATTAACGTTGATCATATTAAAAGATGGGCAGAATATAATTATGATGAAGTATTTTAAAAACTAGACGCTTTTATAAGAGACAGTGATAAAGCATACAATGATATAGAAAAGTTACAAAAGTTCAAGATCTTTATAAATATGAAAGCGTCATCGGAAATGGCATTATTGCAGGTGTTATAAAGGACGCAGTAATGATATAAAGAGAAAAAAGATAGAGGAATGAACTTTAAAGGTTGGTTTGGTTATTACGATGATGTTCGCCTTGGAAAATTTGGAACTGGAGTAAGAGTATTTACATCAACAACTGATATGATCGGCAGATTAATGCTGTTGATATCATCGAAAGAAGTTGGAAATGTTGGTGTTGAAACTGACAGTGAAGTAGTTGATATACTTGATCATCTAAGATCAAAAGAATTAGTAACATCGGATGAATACGAAATTTTACACCACGATATAATCGCGGGCGATATAATTATGTAATCTAATAAATAAAGATGCCAACAACATTATTACTCGACTCTTGCACCGCTGCAAAAGATAGCGCAAATGTTTCAGTGAATTATATTCTGCCAATACAACTGGATCCTGAGAAAAAATATGAAATTGGACTAATTTCCTGCACGGCGTGGCATTCTATGACTAACGTAAAAACTAATGTTAACGATCAATTTACATTGCAACCGAAATTGTCGTCGTGGATAAAATTTGCAATTCCACAAGGCGCTTATAATATCACTGATCTAAATAAAACGATAAAAGAGGTTATTGCAAAAAACAATGCAGACGCTGATAACTTTGAGCTAACACCAAATTATAACACGTTACGCGCTAGAATAACATTAAAGAATAATATGATGATCGATTTTTCATCGCCAGCAAGCATTGCGTCACTGTTCGGATTTTATCATCGACACTATAGATCAAATACAGAACAAACTGTAACATATGACGGTGATCTGCCAGTAAATATAACTGACGTAAACACAATATTAATAAATTGCTCTATTGCATCTGGATCTTACTCGGCTAAGGGCAGTAAAGGACGAACAATATACAGTTTTCGCCGGACGTTCCACCGGGTTCACTTATGCAAATTAATCCACGGCAGGTTATTTATTATCCGCTAAATGTTGAAGATCAAATGACAGAAATAAATATGAAACTGACGGATCAGTCTGGACGACAACTTGATCTTAACAATGAAGTTGTTACTTATTACCTACACCTGCGATCGCACTAAGTTTTGTACAACCTCGTTGTATAATATGAGACGAAGAAAAAAGTTTACAGAAGAAAAATAGTTGGAGGAATTTTAGGAAATATATTTACTAAAATTATTGAAAGTACTCCTGGAATAGCGCATAAAGTTGCGCCAATTGGACTAGACTCATCAAAAGCCTTTGCGACCGGAGCTGCATCTGCCGCTGGAACTGCGGTGGGACAAAAAATAGCTGATAAAATAAAAGACAACAGGTCACAAATAAAACAAGTTATATCAGAAATCGCACCAACGGAAGAAACTAAACGTGTAAGGACAACAAAAAAACTTTTATCGCCAAGAGGAGAGCTAATTATACAAAAATTAATATCTAAGGCAACAGCGCCAAATTTTATATAATCTAATAAATAAAAAATGTCTGTTAAAGATTACCTCATCTTAGCGGAGATCTATGACGTAGATGATACAGTAACAGAATTTGAGTATGTTGAATATCTCGACGAAACTTCTAATGAACCTAATATGGCTGGCGTTAGAACATTTCATACACGCGACGAGGATGTATTTCTTTCGCCTCATAAAGCAATGTTGGAAGTTCGTGTTCGGATTATGACAGTAGCTAATCCACCTGCTGAAATTGCAGCTGGAGCAGAAATAGCTCTCATAAACAACGGTTGGAGCTTATTTAAAAGTGCCAGGTATCAGATGGCTAATCAAATAATGGAAGATATTTCAAGACACCTACAAGTTGCAAGTACAATACTAAGTATTATTTCGTTTAGTGACGATTACTCTAGATCGACTGCAACTAACATGATGTGGTTTAAAGACACTTGGAACTGGTGCAGCTGTGCCAGGTGAATTTATTTCAAGAGGAGTATTTAGAGCATGGGGTTGGTGCAGCTGCAGATGCTGCAATTGTAAGAAATTTTCTTATTGCTAATGCTGTCAATTTTGGTATAGCCTCACCTGCTGCAGGCGCTAACGCAGGCGCTACAAGAGTTTAACTTACTGCTCCTTGAAATAATCTTGGTATATCACCACCAGGTGCAGCTGCGGACGGTGTTGCAATGTTAGATTTGATTAATAACGAAATTAGCGTAAGAAATATACGTTACAATGATGGTTATGCTAGGAGATAGGCACTTGCAGCAGAATCACGTCAAATTACAATGATGCTGTCATTGAGTACAATATTTGGATTTTGTCGCGATTACAATAAAGTATTTCGTGGAATTAAACACACTTATTTTAGATCGGGCAGACCAAAATGAATGTTTACTTCGGGTTGGCGTCGCTGATGTACAATTTATTATAAACAAACTTGCTTTATGGATGCCACGAATAACACCTTCATTAACAAAAGCGGTAGAATTAAATGACATGCTTCAAAAATATACAAAGATAATTTATTTTCAGCAACATAAAATATATCAGACTGCAGTTCCAAATGCTACCGACTACACATGGCGCGTCACAACAACGTCAAGCGAACAACTACCACAACAATTATTTGTTGTATTTCAGCGACAAGCGCGACGCGGTAACCAACAACAAAATAATGCCATATTTGATAACGCTGATGTTAGGAGAATATACGCCAGGATAAACTCTAAGCAGTATCCGGAACTAGCTATAGAATGCCATTTCGCTGATGACGCTAATAAATATCTTATTCGACCGTATATGCAAGTACTAATAGGTGACGACATATTGACAATGGGAAAATACATTACAGGACTCTAATATGGAATATAGCGACAAGAATTGTAGCGACAAATGGCACACCCTGGGACGATATAACGACAATGGGAATTTTGTATAGGGACAATAGGAATGGAACAGGTAGGGTGACGTCACGGTACTAGACATTTGCAACAATGTAGCAAGTGGCTGACCTGAATACGCGCGGCTACCTTAGGTAGATACAAATACAATACCATACAACACAACCATAGATTGATGAATATCAATCTATCAAACCTAAATTATAAAATTGACTAAAAAAAAGTTTTAGGTAAGAGATTAATGTTTTTGGGAGTTAAACATAAATTATACAATCGAATAAAAGAATTTTATGGCAAGAAAGAATAAATCTTTTCGAGGCATATGAAAGTGGCCCTGAAAAGGACCTTTGGGTTTTTCTTCTATTTTCTCCACTTCTTCCACCACGTTCTCACTTTTACAATAATTCCTTTCTTCTTCTTTTTTTCATCCTCTGGCATCCAGTCAGGATGTCCCATAGCTCTAAACTTTTCCTGTACCTTTATCCAGTTGTTGTTCATTCTTTCAAACTCTTCTTTTCTCTTTATGTTTTCCTTCTCCTTTCTCTCTTTTGTCCAGGCGTCTTTGATTTTCTTTACCTCTTCTTCCATCACTTTTTCATTTTGTCCTCGGCTTTCCTTAATTGTTGTAAACCCCACTGGACAAAAGACCACTCTGTCCAATTAAATGCAGCTTGCAAGAAGCTCCTCACTTGGATGACAAGATCAAGGGCTTCCTTTAATGTGCCTATTCTTACATACTTAGGCTTGATGAATCTTCTTAATATTTCCACCTCCTCTTCTAACATTCCTGCCACCAGATCCCTGGCTACTTTGAGGGTAGTGACTTGACTGGTCACAAAGTCTTTCGAGACTGGATAGCTCCAATCTTTTTCAAGCCTTTCCACCACGTAGGCTGCATCAGTCATCCAGAACCAACTATGCCTTAATGCATTAAACAAATTCATTTTTTCTTGAAGGTGTTGAATAGTCAACGCGGGTAGCCAGACTGACGAGTGCTCTGCTTTATATCCGTGGCGCAGGGACGTGAAGGAAAACATCCCTTTCACATATTATATACTATCACACAAACGAACGCTAATGCATAAAACACACCATATTTACTATCCACACAAACGTACGTGAATGAGGGGCCCCGAGTGGCCTAGTGGTCTAAAGCGCTCTCCGTTACTAATCACTGCCATCTCACCTCTGTCTGCTTGGGTTCGAGTCTCGGATTCGGCCAATGTGGATATGTGAGAAAGCTTGCCAGTAGCTTCTCGTGGGTCGATGGTTCTTTCCGGAGTTTTCCCGGGTTCTTCCTCCATCATTAATACTGGCCGCCATGTATAGTCTATCGTGTGCTGAAAAATGGCGTTAAGCCCCACAACAACAACAACAACAACAACAACAACGAACGTGAATTTTTAAAACACACCATACCGATTGTCCACACAAACGAACGCGAATGCATAAAACATACACACTATACTGTCTACACAAACGTACGAGAATGCATAAAACACACCATACCTACTATCCACACAATCGAACGCGAATGCATAAAACATACACACTATACTAACCACACAAACGAACGCGAACGCTAATGCATAAAACACACCATATTTACTATCCACACAAACGGGAAGAGAAGAAAAAACACACCATATTTACTATCCACACAAACAAACGCGAACGCAAAACACACACACACACACACACACACACATCAGTAAACGAGTGAGTGTTTATAGTCACACTACTCTACATTCACACAAATTGGCAAATTGAATAGTCTCTCTTTTCTAGAGATCTTTTCAGCCCTGAGAAGGGCTGTTTTTTTTTCTTCTAGAATTCCAAATGCACTTGGTTAATGCTGCCACCTCCCAGGGCGGGCACCACACACGCATCTCCTGCTCCAATATTGCTCCCAATTCAGTGTTGTTCTTGGGAGTGCAGAGGGGGCTTGAGTTGCTTCACTATCCCAATCTTCCGTCTCTGGGATAGTGAAGGCTTCCCTCCTTCTCCTATACCACAACCGTGGATGATGAAGTTGTGGTGCTGGTGGTGGTTGTGGTGGTGGTTGTCGTGCTGGTACTGGTTGCGGAGGCGTCTTCACCTCAGGTTTCATCTCACACACAGGACTTAACATGAGGTGAGGCAGGATTCTTTCCTCCTTCTCTTTCTTCTTTTTCCTCTTCTCTTCCTCCTCTTTTATCCTAGCTGACTCCTGTATTGCCTCCATAGCCAGTTCATCTAAAAGGCGCCTGGCATATTCCATGTGCATTTGGAGTTCTAAAAGTTTTGCGATTCTGCTACACATCTTCAGTGTTGATACGTCAATGATGGGTAGCCAGACTGACGATCGCTTCGCTTTATATACTTGAAGCACGGACGTGAAGGTAAAGATTCCCTGACACCAAAACTTACCATACCACTATTCATATCACATCAAACGCGCGGACTTAAAAGAAACACTCACGTTGATTTTTTTATTTACAAACACAGACGTGAACGATTCGACAAGACAGAGAAACAAAGGGTGGAATTTTTTTTACTGACAAAAGAAACGAAGTGCTTATAGACACACTTCTATTTTTTTAAGATACAAACACACACATTTTTTTGCCAATTGAATTAGTATGTCTTTTTGAGAGCATCGGTTTAGCCCTGAAAAGGGCTGTTTTTTGTTGACGGCGAGTGAGGCTTTCCTGCAGCAGGCTTTCCTACACGATACGGTCTGCTTCTGAGGAAAGAGAAGGAGAACTCTTTGGTGTCCACACGACAGTCGACAAAACCTCTGTCTGGTTCTTGCCGCTGCTGCTGTTGCTGCTGCTGTTGTTGCTGCTGATCTCTCTGCTTCTGAAGGCTGTACTTCTGTGTCCATTCTTCTTGTTCTTTCTTGATTTCCTCTCTGAAGACCTCTTCTACCAGGTCTTGGGCTATTGATAACATCCTGACATTCTCTATCTCTTCAGGATTCGGTATAAGGTTTAGCCTGACACGATGTAAATTCACGTAAGCTTCGTTCAGCTTGGCTAGTCTGGAAGGCATGTTCATAGGTTAACGAGTTAACAGTGGATGGCCAGACTGGAGACCGACCCGCTTTATATGGTTCAACGCGATAGAAAACATCCTTACTGGGTTTTTGTTGGGTCGAAACGTTATGATAGCTAATGTCATGTTGAGGGATAGAGAGAAAGTCAAAGAGCATTTGTAATGATAAAGTGTTTTTGAAAACAAACGACAGACACATTTTTTCTTCAAAACACAACATTTTTTTTCAACAAACAATTAACCATTAACAATTAACAATAACATCAAACAAACTATTTTTGACAAAGTCATGGGGCCATTGATGTACACTACGCTTCCTAGCTAAAGACAAAAGATTGCCATAATGGTCACAAAACCATCTATCTACTTTCTCATCGTTCCTAGAAGAGTTACTATCAAAATAAGTCACTAAATGTTCTAAAGAATATCCAAGACTGCGTTGATGAAGAAAATACACACAACGTTCTCCACACACCATGGAATCTGTGCCTTGTAATTTCAAATTATTGTATCGTGTCGTCTGGGCATTTCTTCTCATAAAGTCGATGATGTCGTCTTCCAAAGGGGGTAATCCATACGAATCAAAATATTCCACACAAATCCTCTTGAGGGAAGTAGACGTTGACCCAGTGAGTTCCTGGAAGATGACTGTCGTCCGTGTTGATGACATAAGCTTGATGGTCTTGAGGTTTGCGATGAGGTAATTCATCTTTAGCGCACACGACAGGATTACAAGAAGCAATATACGAACTGTTATTCAAAAGGTAATAAAGTTCCCAGGTATCCATTTTTTCACAGGTAATGATAATTCATCAATTCAATCCTGACTTTTTGCTTGAAAATCTCTGACAAGTAACCGTTTCTTCGCCTTGTCTCCCAACTCTGGGCTAAGAGAACTTCGACGCGATAGATCTCTAGAGTAGTCAATAGAGGGCAGGAATGATCACGGAAGCCTTTATACCACTCATGCAACACTGCTTCTTCCGAGATGAGACTCCAAGCGTCGTCCAGATACTCGTCCAATTTTTCTTCTTGACTCATCATCAGACATTTATCTTATTGAATTTGACTGGGATGATCGTTTTGACATCCATAGCAATCTTTCTTGACCAATTCCGTAATTTTATGCGACAGGTGTTTGGCAAAACAGGACACTAAATGTTGTTCTTGTTCTGGCCATCTGGACTTGACCACTACCTTGTCCTCTTCGTCTTTGTCTTGGGGTTCAGCTTTCACGGTATCCTACCATTCCATGTCTATAGATTCTCCACCGTTCAAGGAGGGATAAGAGTCTTCCATAGTTTCTAATAGTCAAGAATGACTTCTCTCAAACTGTTGATTTCTAGAGTATTGTCGAATTCGGCATACAAGATGACGTTCACCGTCTGGGCGAGAGCTTCTGCAAACTGAAGTTCCACACGCAGTTGACCGGATTTTATAGGGTGGAAATGTCCCTCGTCACTGCCTTGGTCTGGAGTGAAATCAAAGGCCCAGAAAGTGTAATCTCCATAATCTTCGTACGAAATGATGTATCTGCTGTTGATCCCTAGCTGTCCGGTAGCTTCGTACAGGTACAAGTACGATCTCAAGTAATTTTTCTGTGTAAAGTTAGGTTCGAAGGGCCTGGTACACAAGGTCTTGCCATCGCGACTGACTTCGATCTTGGACACTCTGTAGCGCTTAAACTGGAAAGGATTTTGATCGTGGGCTCCGTTGAGGGCTGCATTGCTGACGATACCAACGATTAAACGTTTGGGTAACTGTCCTTGGAACAAATGATCTTCGATCTTGGATCGGAGTGCAGCAGCAATGATGAAAGTTTTCACTTCGACGCGTCGTATCGGATACTTGGCGGTTGTTCTCCTCAGTGTGTGACTGATGTCGTTTTCCGCTTTAGGTAACACTTCTACGTGAAGCACGTAGAGTCTGGCTTCTTAGATGATGGTTTTGTACTCGTTGGCATGAGCTATCAAATGGAAAGAGGTACTGCTACGATTCAATCTCAGGCGAATATCCACTCCGTTGAGCAAATACTTGTCTTGCAACCACATGTCCAAATGCAAACGATCCATCAGTTCTAAACTACGTCCTTGTAGGATTTTCTTTCGACGGTTGTTAAAACCCACATTGTGATGATTGTCATCTGCAGTCAGGTCGGTGTCGTTAAACTTCTTCTCGCTTGCGGTGTCAGGTTTCCAAACCACGCAAGCATCCAGATGAGTGTTCTTGGCCTCTTTTCCGTACGTCAGGAGATTTTCAAGGTACGCTCTTTAAGGGTAAGTATCCATGTTACTACTGACGAGTTTGTTATTCAAGTACAAATCCACTTCGCTGAACAAGGAATGCATGAAATTGTTGACTGGAGCTACTCTAGCATCGGCTCCCGGATTGGTGTTGTCTACTTTGATCACTTTGAGTTTCAGATACAAGTAACTGCTATTCAGATCGATGTAATCTTCGGGCTGTCCTTTGATTTCAAACTCGATGGGAGCTGAATCCGTCAAAGAAGAGACTGGATGAAATTCGACCCATTGGGATTCTTGCATCGTCATCATAGTGGATGGCATGGCAAACAGATCCAGTTCCGACTTGGAACAGGCACAAGATTCTCGGTACATCATTTTCTTTCTTTCTTTTTGCGTGTGATTTAATAATCAAAAACGTCTAAGTCTCGGGCAGTTCTTCTTTTCTTAGTCTTTCTAGTTCTGAGGGTGTGAAGTCCTCTGAAGGGGTGCCTTCGTAGTCTCTTTCTGCCTTGTCCTTGCTGCGACGTTAGGGAAGCAGGAATGTCTGACTCGGTGGCGTCCACGGCATTTATAGGAGTTTCGCGACGGCCCAAACTGTCTTTGCCCGTTTGAAGCAAAACATTTTTGCCTGCTCTCAAGAAGGCTTCTTTGGGGTTTTGTTTGTCGATGATGACATTGTGGAGAAATTCTTTGCCGTGCGTCAAAGCGACATCTTTCAAGGCGTGCAATCCCCGTGTCACCATCGGTTTCAAAACGGGAGCCACTGAACGAAAGGCCGATTTTAGCAGGATACATGACTGACAAGAGGTTAGAGTAATCGTTTTCGAAAATGGAGTTTCACTGTGACTTTCCCTTTGGTGAATGAAATATTTTGTCCCAGATCTCCTTTTATAGTAATGTTGACAGTGTCGAAATACGACTTACTGACGGGTAAATAATGAGGATGTACAAATTCGCGGTGAACATGATAGGTGTTTCCACCTTCCCCGTCAGCGGCCGTAGCAGAATCCACTTTGAAATGAATGACACGCAGTAACGGTACCGAGGTGTGTCCCACCACGTTGTATTCCAAAACATCGGAGTACACAAAGATCAAATTCAGTCCTTGGTTCATTTCTACAGGGAATCGAAAATATTTCGCAAAATCCAAGTTGCCAGTAACGGATGGTATTTCGTTTTGAATCCTGATCATCTTGGGGTCTCCATCCAAAATATCATACAATTCAGGACAAAATGTAATGGCCAATACTTTGTCCTCTGAAAATTTGATCTGTAGGCGACGAGCTATTTTGTGGTACTCGATCCTGACACTTCTTCTGGCTTTCTCCAAGACTTTACCAAACAAGAAATTGAACCTGTCAGCAATGGTGTTCACCAAATGTTGACCACTAAAACAATACCCTGGGGAAATTTTCAACAGATAAGCGGAGCGATCAGTTTTGGGATCTAGTGTTTTCATAGAGTCATCTGCAGTGGCATGTTCATCCAAGCCTTGTTGCACTTGAGGGTCATGAACTTCTACCGTAAAAGTGTTTTGATTTTCGACGATGTTTTTGATTTGTGTAGGGTGAATCATTTCCACTAAAGCCACTTCCCAATGGGCTTCGTGATCCAATTGGATGGCCTGAGGTAATCTGGCCGTGAAACAGCACAAAGTGTTATTGGGAAAAACCTCCATGGAACTGTCAATGGGTAACGTTAAGTAAAATTGGTTATTCATAATTCCAGAGTTCTAGTGTCCGAGGGGTCACCGGAAGTCAGAGGAGTATCTAAAAGAGGATGGTTAGAGATATCGAGATAAATCGGCTTGCCATTGATGATCGATGATCTCCACTCGGGTGCGATTTCTGGAAAATTATCATCGAATGGGTTTGTGTAAGGCGTACGTAGCTTGTTCTTGCAACCATCGTTGCACTTGAGGTAAACGGACACTTTTCAGTCGAGTTTTGGCAGCACGATACAATTTCTGAACTCCTCCGTAATCCGCAGGATTGGATGGCTCGTAGTAAATGCTGGCTAACACCTTCTCCATTTTTTAATAAGTGATCCACTCTTCATTGATGCTCCTCTTTTCTTCGTGTGGTATTTTCTTGGATTGTAATGCTTTACGTGTCCGACGAGCGATAGGTGTCGAGGAAAAAGATGTCTGAACTGGGGTAATCAGTTCTTGTTTCACTTCTGTCTTGGCTTTCGTTTTCTCTTCTGAGGAAGAAGGAGTAGCCATCATCTTTTTAATCCAACCAATTCTGGATGTAGGTAGTGTTGTTAACTTGCATACTTTTTCTAGTGGAGTTTGAAGCTCTTCTTCTTTTTCTGTCTTGATCACTGGGACTAGTGGTGGTGGACTTTCTGTCTTGATCACTGGGGCTAGTGGTGGTGGTGGTGATGGACTTTTCATCAAGGTCTTAAAATCTTTCAGAGTGGGTAGAGCTGTTTCGTGTAAAGCTTTCTGGTGAAAGAGTTGCAGTCGTTGTAAAAACTGACCGTACCTTTACGATTTTTCCGTTTCTGACAAATCGCTGCGATCCATCAACGATTGCAATTCGTGTTGTAACTGGGACATTTCGGTCAAATGAGGATTGGGAGATAAATGCGGGGTTCGTTGTTCTTGCCAACGATGGTATTCCATCCATCGTTTGTAAGGCACTAATGCCAGTTTTCGTCCTTCCATTGGATTTCAAGAATCACGTCTGAGATCTCTTGATTCCAGAGGTTCCTTTTTTCTTCTTGACCTTTAATCTTTATCCCAGGATTCCCCCAAACGTTCCAAATACTCCATTCAGAATAGGTCCTCCTATGGTTCCCAGCAAGGGTCCTAACAAGGGTAAAATTCCTCCGCGTTGCACCAACATCATTTTCTTTTGACGAATGGGGATTTTCTTTTGGACCATTTGGCGAAGAAAGTGTCGATGTTTGGCTAAGCATTCTTTCTGATGTTTAGACAAAGGTATCGTGCCTTTCAAGACATTCAGACAACATTCGCTCACGATATCGATTACGTCTTTGGGGGCGGCTTGAATGAGTTTTTTCGGATGGATGAAGAAGCTTTGGTCAGGACGGAAAACATGTCCCAATGTTTGGCTAAACGAGGAGGCAGTCCTTTTCCTTTTCCTTTTCCTTTTTGGACAGAAGAACGACGATGTGTACGTCTTGGAGGAGACATCTTTGGGCGTTCAGGAGCACAAGCACACAACTCCTTAACGTTTGCCTAAGGTCTTTTTTTTATACTGGAATGCATCGCCACTGATTGTCGGCTCGTCGTATCATTTTCATGGCAGGCATCACACGTCGTGGAGGGGTTTGCAACGGAGTCAATCGGGACAGTTTTTGCTTGGACAAATCCAGTAAACTCTTTAACATGCCTGGTTTCTCTTGGACTTTGATTTTGGGGGCAGGTACTTTGTGAACAGCGGCTACTGCCACTAAAGAGGAAGAGGGTGTCACCGCTGGAGGAGAAGTTTTTGGAGACACAGGTTTCCAATGTTTCATCAAATTAGGAAAGACACGTGTCAAATCGGGTTTGGAAGGCATCACCAGCAACGGAGAAGTGGAAGATGTTGAGGATACTGGAGACGAAGTCACCGTTGTTGTGGCAGATCGTGGTTTGCGAATGTAAGGTTGCGCCGTGGCGGCAGTACCTCTCTTGCGGGTAGAAGCTGTTTTCTGTGTACTTTTCTTTTTTTTGTGACTGTGACCTGGTCTTGTCACCGTTGCTCTTTTTCTTCTTTTTCTTTTGGGTACGTCAAGGAGTGGCTTTTTTCTTGGGGACGACTTTGGGAGCATTAGGATCCCATTTTAAGAGGGAACGAATGATGACACCTCCTAGAGAACCGCTTCCTCCAGGTTTCAAAATGATTTGCTTTATGGTTTGAGTGTCGATGCGAGGATCGGCCAGTTGCGTCAAGGCTGCCTTGTTTCTCTCAAAAAAACGTTTGATTTGATGTGGAATGTGAATGATACCTTGCAGTAATTGACGTGCTGTCACCGTAAACCAACGTAAGACTTCTCTGAGACTAGCTTCTAAGACACGAGCACATATTTGTGGATTTTTTTTCGCGACTGATGCCGTACAAGCTACGAATCATTTTGACGGGAAGATGAGACTGAAGGGGCGTCATGTTGACGCTGTGTGAGACAGATCCCAACTGACCGAGGATTTTATAGATTTTTTTTTTTTTTTGGTTGTTGTGGTTGTGGCTGTTAAGTCGACGACGGGGACGTGTACACGACAGGCCCTCCGTCTTGGCACCAGTGGTGAAACAGATCGGTACGAAATCGCAAATAATCGGGAGTGGTGGGTTTAAAATCCACGAGTAAATAAGGGCGTGGGGTTTGAGTGGCATCGTCGTACGCATGAGTCAGCCAAGGCGTTCCTAACTGTTTGGCTAACACTTGCACTTGCGATTTATCTCTAGGGCTTTTAAACAACACCACGTAATGAGCGCTGAGACTGATGGTACGATGGGCTTTACTTTGTTGAAACAAATTTTGAGTGATGTAAATGACACTGGCATTACAATGATGCCCTTTGCGCGTAAACCTCAGTTTAATATCTTCTTCGTCTTCTCCTAACATGTCGTCAAAAATAATCAAATGGTTTTGACTAGGGTCAGACACGATCCCGTCGTCTTCGCCAGGAATGCCTTCCACAAAGACGATGGAATCGCCTTGACTTTCTCGCAGAAAGCTGTACGCCGATTGCTACTCCTTGTAACACCACACGATTCGTTGAGGTGGACGATCGATCAAATGATGTTTATGTTTGATCAAACGTTTGACAAATTCGGTTTTGCCTGAACCGCTAGGTCCAGCAATGAGCATGTTAAAGGGATGGCAAAGATACAAGGCCTCCCAACAAGCACGATCTACGTGTTCGTCCATGACTTTGACAGTGGAGGAAGAGGGAGCAGAAACAGTAGAGGTAGCCATAGCAGTAGTGTAAGGAATGTCACTTTTGACAGGATGACAGAAAAGACAAGAGTTTTTATACTTTTTTCAGGACACGTTTATTGTCATCTTTAAAAATGAACAACACGAAAGACAAAAATACATAAAATCCAAATGGTTAAGTACATGAATAAAAGATACATCAAAACGATCATAGTGGAATATAAACAAGTCTTTGTACAACATTTGTGGTGATCAAGAGGTGGTATCGTAGGGACAGTGTGTAATGTTCTTAGAGTCTCTACATTCCTTGACACAGTCACACAGAGTCCTCCCGGAATGGCTTTTCGGGGATGTCAGTGACGGTTCTGTCCTGAAGAGAATGGTTTTCCTCGGTCACGACTTCTTCTTCTTCTGGCACTTTCATTAACACTGGTTTATAAGTTACTTTTCTCACTGAACGTTTTAATTTTTTAGGATGACAAATCTTGGGCATAGTGTGCCACTTCTTTTGTCCAAGCCTCGAAACCCCACCTTTTCCAGTCACGTAAATCTTTCCAGTGAGGGTGTAAGTCACAAACTACACACACATCATTGTATACATCTTCAATACCTAACAATTGACGAATCTTTCTTTCCTGTAGAGGTTGTCGAGAAGTATCGAGATGAAAGCGCAAAGCTTTGAGCAGAATGAGTTTTTCGTGTACATTTAAAGAAATCACTTTCATGCTTTTTGGAGTGGTATGTACTGTTCGTAAAGAGTCCACAAAGAATCGGCTGGTAAACGAAATCCCAGAAAGGAGGTCACTAAGACGCACACCACACGTCGACCCCAATTCAATGGACACAGTTCTCGTAATAGGTGTTGGTAATCCTCCACCGTTTGAATAGTGTCATTGATTTCCTTCCACGGAATCTGTAGTATCACGAATGATAAAGGTCGTGGCATGGTAGTCCGTTTTAATATCTCTTTTTGACGGAGGCAATAAGTGTCCTTTCTGCACAGAGATGGTCGTACTTCGTTGGCAAATCTAAATTGTTTAGTCACTAACTTCCACATTACACACCGTTCAGAAGTGTCCTCTTGAACTAAGTTTACGTTGTGTAAAAGATTTTGGTAACCCTCTAACTCTTCTTCTGGAATTCGTTGCAGTATGTCTACCTTGTAGCAAAAAGAATCAGTAACAAACCAATCCTTCTCGCACAGGGGTAGTCGAACAATGTCTGACCATTGGAACACTTTCATCAGAATCAGTTCTTTTATAGCATTCAGGTACCAGTGGTTCAAACATCGGTGACGTAACGAATGCAACTGTTCTTTGCGTTTCACTTGTATTTTCACCAACTCTCGGTAAATGCGTTCTCTCAACTCCACAGGCAAACCACGAATTTTCTCTTGTAAAGTATCCATGACTATGTCACTCAAACATTTCTCCTAGAGCGAAAGTAACGAATGTAGTGAGTAATTTCTGGCCACTGCCATTCCAGGAAACGGTCAAGAATGTCAATAAAATTTTCAAATGTAAATGGTCTAAAGCGGAATATCCGGAAGAACGCACCCTTGATCCAGAGAAATCTGACTTGCTTGTTGACTTTTGTCAATTTTCTCTTGTGAATTTCTCGACATAAAAGTTCCTCAGTCACCCATCGAGATTTCGTTCTGGCAAGTCCCAGCCTATTGTCCTTGTAGATCTACTCTTGCAATTCGTTTGGTAATGTTTGAAGATTATTTTTCCAATGGGTTTTAAATACTTGTCTAGGTGTTGTCCAACGTTTGACTCCTAGCCAAGCAGCTGGTTTCTTAAACGACATGGTATGCCCACTTCAATGACGAGGTCCCACTAAAGGTACGTAGTGACAATCTGGAGACCATCGAGCATATTCCAGGTAAGCGTAATCTTTCTTCTCCCACTCGTGAAGTGTCACACCGCAACTGAAGCACTTGACTTTATCCCCTTCGCCCAAGTAGATAAATCCGGCTCTAGCTAATTCTTCAGGGGTAGGTCCTCCCAGATATTTTGGCCATTTTCCTCGGAAGGTTTGGATCCGGCTTTCAAAGTCACAGTATTCAGGCAAACTCACAGGGAACGAATATTCGGCTTTCACAGGTTCATTTCGATGAGGGTACGGTGAAATATGCAGGAGTTTGCTCAGTTTGAGATGACATCCGTAGGGTGGTAGCCGCATGGTTTCATAATGGTGACATCCACTATGAAAACCAGTAAAATGAAAAGACGTACGATGACGAGTGGCATCACTTTCGCATCCGTCAGGTTTGATAGGCACTGCATCACCTTCCATGGTAGGTACAGTCGTAGCAAAATTTCCATGATGTGCTACTGAATCACTGAGGTTATAGCGTACGGCATCCCTGCCATCGCAAGGCACAGTATCATACTCGAGTTTCTCGTTGGACTTGAGTCTTACGCTTGATACTTGCTGTGTGAAAGCATTCATCTTTCTCGCTTGGCGTTGGTAGTGACAATAAACTATTGGTCTTGGATGTTGTCCCTTTTTATATGCTGACCAATATCGACCTGTCCATACGTTAAAGTGAAGCGGTTGGGAAGCCGTACTCGCTTCTGGTACACGATTTGATAGACTTTTTCCAAGGGTTGGCTGACGATTTGGTGTGTGGGCAAACGTACAATCTTATGCGATTCGTGGGGGTCACTTTAAAATTTCCATCCTGTCCAGACTGCAAGGCTTCTTTCAAGACGCCAAAGTTCACCAGTCGACTGGTGCGATAATTGAGAGTCAATCCGTTCACTTTACACTCCGTGTGCACTCCTCCTTGTGGGTCACGGTATTCGTAGCCGTAATTTTTGGGACCACCACTTGCAAAACTTAGAATCTTGTCATCGGGATGCTCGTCTGTCCAGGCTCCTAAACGGTCTCCTTCGATGTTAGGGTGTTGTTGACCTAGTCGATCGATGTAGATGCAACTGTCCGTGTCAAAGTACAGCACACGATCTCCTAACTGGTGTAACGCTTCGTACAATGGGCTGTCACGTGAGCCGCAATGATGACATTTCCAAATTCGTCGGCTTCTGCAAAGTCCAGTTCTTCTTCGTAATTGACTAAGATCAAGCCCTCACGAACGACGTCCACGTGTTTCATGTATTTGGTTTTGTCGTGAATCATCTGGAAGTAGCGAGAAGGTTCTGTCAAATACTCCGTCTTGGGTAAACACGGTCGTTGTGCCATCTTGCCCCACATGCAATTTAACATCACTTTGGCAAAGGATCGCCTTCTTTCGTTTTTCTCGACGTGGTCTAAAGTGATCCCTTCCTGCTCCCAGTATTTCTCTTCGAATTTCTTTTGGTGTTCGGGAGTGTGGCAGCAGGAAGGATAGCCGCTGCCTTCTTATTTCAGTTTCAAAAAGGCATTCACGTAGTCTGCGAAAATGCTTTGTGAGTCTCGTCGCCCATGTGGTATTTTTCTGTCTTGGGAAAGTGGTAAATTTCGTACACTTCTAACAGTTGGTATCCCAGCTCCAGAGCTTTGAACAATTCCACGCTGACCCATGTTCCCGTTAAGGCGCGTTCATCCTGGCTATGCTGACAAGGTCGGTCTTCGTTGCACGTTTCGGCACAAATACAACACAAGGGAAACATCAGTTTTCCTTGGCAATGATGAGGTAAAACGGGATGGTACAAGTTCGTGGGAGGCAAAACTTTACATTTGATCAATCCTTCGTATTGTCGAATGTTTTCCAGGTCGCTGTGTTCCGTCAGCAATTGTGGGTGCCCTGCGGGAAAGTGACAATATTTGCACACGTACGGATACGGAGAACACACGTCCAAATATTTGATTTCCTCTCCTTTCTCCTCGTCGGCTTGGTACAGCAAACAGGTGGCATTTATCCGTCCTCCGTACAAACTGTCCCGCGGGTTCAGTGGGTCCACCAGCTTGTAACTTTCCACGATGCGCTTAAACTCGGGTCAGTTTTCAAACGGTGATCGTACTCGTGTTCCCACATTTCTACCACTTGGTATCCTTGCTCTTCTAACTTCAAGCGACGCTGACAAGTGGCCTGGTACAAGTCT
>JAECUM010019745.1:0-21111 GCA_016617855.1 Megalonaias nervosa
TCCTTAAGCACACTAACGGATAAAAATTTAGTGCTAATCGGTTGAAAAACTCACAAAATAACAGTAAAATGTAAATACTCGTCACTGTGTTGGAATAAGTTAAGCAGCTATTATACGATTTTAAAGAAGTTTAAAAAAATACTGTGTTTGAATGAAGTTACCATTAAACGATTTTTCTCTTCAACTGTTCATCTCCCCTGAATAGATTACGTTTATCACGGCGTAAATGAGAACAAATTATTTCGTATAATTGACATCAAACAGGACAATGCATTTGGTTTATCTCAATTCAACAAGACGTAATCGGACGATGAGTTCAGCAGTATTCCAATTAGAGACTTTAATTGATCAAGCTACAAACTCAGTTTGGTTAGGAAGGGAAGAAAAAATAAATGCATGAGGAAAGAATATTATGACTTTACTGTAAATGATTTTATAGTCATGTAGACAACTACAAACAATCTTGATATGATGCAACAATCATGATGACATTTCGAATAATGTTCATACGGCTATATTTCCAGTGCACTTGAAAGGACTGTTATTAACCATCAGTCTACGTACTGTAATTGACGGTAAAATATTTACTTTTATGTCAATACGCTGTATTTAATTTCTTACTGACAAAAAGAGCGTATGGACTCTTAGCACGAAGCTACACCAGGCTGTCCCACTGTTTAGGAGCCTGACGCTGAAAAAAATGCTGTGAAACTTGTATTTCAAAATTCTCGAGCTTTCATGATTGGTGTATAGTGGCATCATAGTTGATCCGTTATCAGTTAAATATTATTGTAACTTTCATTTTGTAGGCACAATTGGAATTTTAAATGTTGTAAATCAATTTTACCAGGAGTTATGTATGGCGACTGGGGGTCAGTGTGAAACCCCATTGAAAATGGTAAAAAGTAATATAGGGTCAATGGAGACTCCATTGAATAAAGATAAAAATGAACTTGGGGTTCAAAAGTATTTATAGCGTCAAAAGTGTTCATGGGGTGAAATGGGAACAGTGTTACAAGTGTCTGACCTAAATAGGCCTGGTATTTAGTAACAGTGATAGAATTGACCTCATTACACTACTCTTGGTAAGTATGGAAAATGCTACGTGAAATATTTATAGAGTCAATAGGGTTAATGCGGACAAACAAAACGTACACAAACAATCAAAAAAATACTTATACAACACAAAGACAAAAAGATTTGACAAAAAGAATGGTCTCTTTTCGAGGCAAATGAGTGGTCGTGAAAAGGACCGTTGGATTCTTCTTCTTTTTCTATTTCCTTCAGTACTTCCGCCATATCCTTAGATTCTGGAGGATATTCGCAGTTTTCTTTTTTCTTCTGGTATCCAATCTGGATTACCAAATGCTGTGAATTTTTCTTTTTATTTTGATACATTTCTCATTCATCCTGTCAAAGTCTTGTTGTTTTGTCTAGTTCTCCTTTCCTCCCTCTCCTTATCGAATAGGGTCTTGGTCTTCTCGCTTTCCTCATTGAGTACTTCGTAGATCTGCTTCCTTGCTCTCTATAGGGCATTCACGTCAATTCTGACTCGACTAAAGCTCTACTATGGAACCTCCACTTGCTCCAGCAGTTGCTCTATGTTTACCATAGTATCTTGTATTTCCTGCAAATTTTCAATCGTGCTGAGGTCACTAGCCGCCATTCTTCATTGATAAACGATGAATGGTACGACTCAATTCAATTTAATTTTGGCTTAAGGTCGCTTTCGCCACTGAGGTATGTGCGACCGGTTTATTCTCACAGTATGCGATTTTTATTTGATCGAGAGGATAGGAAATGAGCCACTTTCCACTCCAGCTTATGTAGGCAGGGCATATTATTTAATTGTCATGTTCGATCGCGGCAAGGAGAGAATGGCGACAGAGGAGCCGCACAACATCACAGCAGGCGCACTTATCAGTCAGAGTACTTTGGTCGAGTATTTTGTCGCCTATGCAAATTTGGATTATGACTTCGCATCTGTGCTGTTTTCCATGGACTATCGAATGAGTGGCCTGTGTTAAATTTACGAGGAAATTTTAGTTGGGATTCTGAAGCATTATTTCTTTGTGATGCCGAAGCATTAGTGCGTAGTGTGTTAATATGTGGCTATATGTGTGGTAATAAATTAAGTTGGAAGTAACCATGACTTATTAATCACAACGTTTCGCCTCCACCTGAAAATGGTCAAAAAGCCTAACCAACTAAGAATCAGGCTCGACCTTGAAAAATTGAAAGATCCAAAAGAAGCAGAAGGCTTCCAAGCAATGATAGGTGGTAAATTTGCACCTTTGATAACCCTGGACAGAACAAGACACCGACCTAGAGTCCTTAACAACCACACTCAACACAGCTGTGACTAGCACAGCTAGCGAGATCATTGGCAAATATCGTCGAACACAACAAATGTGCTTGAACCATGCAACAAAAGAAGAGAACTGAAACGGGAAAAAGAGACCATGAAGGAGCCAGTTAATACAGAGGGATAAACAGCATGATCAGGAAAAGCATGAAAAAGGCAAGGCAATCCCGGATAGAAAGACAATGCTGCAAAATCGAAGACAGTTTGAATAGAAATAACAGCAAAATGGAATATCAACTGGTGAAAGATCTGACAACCCATAAACAAGGGAAAACTACCACCTTCCAAGACAAATCAGGAAAATGGCTCATAGAAGATCAAGAAATCATCAAGCGATAGACGGAATACTGCTCAGAATTGTACAATCATAAGCCCCAAGGAAATCCAGCAGTACTAAATTGCTCTGAGGCAGAAGAAATTGATGACAACCCCATTCTTCCTGAAAAAGTATAAATTGCAGTTAGGTCACTAAAGAAAGGAAAGTCAGCCGGCATTGACAACATACCAGCAGAGCTCATTCAAGCAGGAGGAGAAGAGATAGTCACAGTCCTAACAATAATCTGCAACAAGATATGGCAGACAGGAGAATGGCCCAAGACATAGACTCATTCGCTGGTCATCGTGCTTCCCAAGAAAGGATACCTACAGGTATGCCAAAACTACAGAACCATCAGTCTGATCAGTCACCCGAGCAAAGTCATGCTGAAGATAATTCTCAACAGACTAAAGCCTCAAGCAGAGAAAATTATTGCTGAAGAGCAGGCAGGCTTCCGAGCAGGAAGGAACACCTCAGAACAAATCTTCAACCTCAGACTCCTTCAGCATCAGCATAATCTATACCGCATCTTTATAGATTTCAAAAAGGCCTTTGATAGGGTATGGCATGCAGCCTTATGGGCAGCAATGAGGAAGTACAACAGCAGCTAAAACCTGGTGCAGGTTATTGAGCACCTCTATGACAACGCCACCAGTGCTGTCCTCATCAATGGCAGCAAAGGAGATTGGTTTCCAACAACAGTTCGAGTCAGACAGGGATGAATACTGTCACCTACACTCCTCATTTTCCTGGAAAGGATCATGGAGGATGCCTTGCATGACCACAAGGGCACTGTCAGCATTGGAGGAAGAACAATCACCAACCTTCGCTTCCCAGATGGTTTAGCAGGAGATGAAAAAGAACTGGCTGACTTGGTTGAGCGCCTCGACACAACCTCAACCGCATACGGTATGGAGATTAGGGCCGAAAGAAACCCAAACTGATGACAACAACACCAATGGCATCAGTGCAGAAATAAAAGTCAGAGGACAGAAGCTGGAAAGAGTCACAAGCTTGGGATAAATTATTACAGATGAGGGCTCCAAACCAGAACTACTTTGCAGGATTGCCCAGACAACATCAGCAATAACAAGGCTGATACCAATATGGAAAGATACCAACATTGCTTTTGGTTCCAAAATAAGGCTGATGCGCTTGAATTTCATATCGATCTTTCTGTATGTTGTGAAACATGGACGCTCACTATAGATCTACAAAGAAGGATTCAAACGTTCGAAATGAGATGCTACCGCAAGATCTTGGGCATCTCATTCATTGATCATGTAACCAACAAATAAGTCCACAACAGGTTGCAACAACCCATCGGATCCTATGAAGACCTCTTAACCACTGTAAAAAAGCGCAAACTGAAATGGTACGGTCATGTCTCAAGATCATCTGGACTGGCAAAATCAATCTTGCAAGGCACAGTGCAAGGGTGCAGAAGAAGCGACAGACAGAAAAAGAGGTGGGAAGACAACATTAAGGAGTGGACAGGCATGGGATTTAGAGATTTCCAAAGGGCAGTAGAGAACAGGGAAAGATGGAGTGAACTGGTTGTAAATTCAACTGTGGTGCCCCAACGACCTCTTGGGTTTTGGGATTGATGATGATGATAAATTAAGTACCTTCTTGTGTAGTGGACATGGTGACTTGGGCGTTTGACATGTCATTAATTAGGGATAACTAAAAATCTTAATTTTTGTGCCGTATCGTGCGGCGGGGCCTGATGCTCCTGGGTTATAGATCACCTTATAGAGTTAATTTGGGGTCATATGTACTGTGTACCGTATTCAATTGCCAGTTCAGTCAGTGCCAAATTGTGTGGCGGGTCCTGATGGCTGGAGTTTTAACCACAACATAAATTTAATTTGGCGCCAGTTTAGTTATATAAAATTGACGAAAAAAGACCGATTTCTGGTAGATATATTGAGCAAAATGTGTTAGTATTCCGAGAAAAAATTGGTATTTTTTAAACCTGTTAATACGCATTACTTTTCAAAACAAATGGACGTGATGTTTTGTCATAGGACTATACTGGTGATGTTAAGGTTAATTGTTGGAATAATTTGCATTGCTTGAAACCAGATGCATTCATCCATCGGCGTGACGCAGCAAAGGCAGGTTATGCTTCCATAACCAATGCAGAGTCCGCCTACTAGCATAGTCGATAGCAGGCCCTAATGACCCTGAGACCAGCTTTTGCTGCATTAGCCAGTACGGCCACCATGCCCCTCTCACAGGGAATCACCGCCGTTGCCCTCAGTTGGTGTAATTTTGTGCTGGATTATTTAGATATCGAGTGTTATGGGTTCAGGATTGCATCGATGTTAATTCCATTTGGTCTATACTAACTAATTTCCTGTGTTATACTTTACCATATTTGTGAATTTGCTTCAAATGTAATAAGATTGACGTAAGTGGTTGTCCTGTTCTTGTTCTTTGCTCGAGGAATTCTGGGTGTGTGAATGGTGATCTAATTCTCAGTTGGGTGTTCTTGGAGATAATCCTTGATTTCTGGTATCTTGGGCAGTTGTGGAAAATGTGGTTAAGATCTTCCGGTGTAACGCAGAAGAGGCAGTTAATGCACGGCAGCTGCTAGTACCATTTTTGTAAGTGTTTTGTATGAATCGGCCGGGGTTCTAACCGGCGACCTCCAAAGCGGACCTTCTAACCACTAGGCCAACGGAGCGGTCCTAGTTCTGTGTTTCTATCCGGTATAATGATTGCCGCTGCTATCGTTCTGTTCAATTCGAACGATTTTGATCCATTTTAGTATGGTTATTTCTTTCCAAGTATTGTCTTATTTGATCCTAGCGTTTTGAAGCTTGTAATTTGATTCTGGGGGCCAGATTTCCCCTTGGTGATTGACTTTGGTTTATTGTTGTGTCTTCTTATAGAGTTGCAAGTTTTAATTCTTTCATTATTCTATGAATGGTTTTACATCCAGATGAAGTAGGAACTACTATCTTGCTGAAAAGTGTTGTACATCTTCAGTCGCTATTCTGGTCGGATGAGATTCGTCATGGATGGGAATTCTAGAATCGTATCTTAGTAGCAGTTCTTCCTACGAAGGCGTAGTGGTAGTTTCACTGTTAATATTTGTAATTCCTCTTTAGATAAACTTTTCAGGGTTCCTGTACATATTCAGTGTGCTTGGTATTGGATAGTATCGAGTCTTTTTTCGGCTTAGTGTGTTTCGCTGATGCATAAACTTGTTATCTCTAGTCAATTTTTGATCTGATTAATGCCATGTATAGCGTAAGTAATGTATCTTGATCTGCTCCCCATGTAGTTCCTGTTATGTTTCTGAGGAGAATTAGTTATTTCTTGCGCCATCGTGTTAGGTCTTTAATATTAAACTTCCAACTTAGTTGTTCATCGAGTAACATTCCTTTTAATCATGTTTTCTTGTCAAATAATATTGGGGTAATTTGAAGAAGAAGTGTAGGGGACGATGTTTCCTTATACTGTAGGGAGAAAATAACATTCCTACCGTTTTATTTGTATTAATTTTAAAGCCTTATTTATCAGCAAATTTGCCTATTAAGTTTAGAGTGGCTTGTATTTTGTTGATAATGGTTTCCTGGTTTCCATATTGAACTATTGTCAGCGAACTGTGAGAGGTCTATTTTCGTGGAGGTTTCAGATTTTCCTAGGTCATTATCATTATGTTAAATAAAGTGGGGATAAGGACACTTCCTTGAAGGGCGGCATTGTCTGATTGTAAAGGTCAGAGAATTGGTCCCATATTCTGGTTTTCATTTGTCTCCCTGTTAGGAAAGTAGATATCCAGCGGTACATCCGGCCTGTTATTCCATGTTGATTTCGTTTTGCAATATGGTTATTGGTCCAAACTATGTCAAATGCTTTTTCTAGGTCCAGAAAGATTGCAATCAGATGACGATCATGTTTGCGTTATTCGTTGCATGTGAGTTTAATGCTGGATTCCAATCGCATTATTTGGTTCATTGTTGTCCTCTTGTTTCTAAATCCGCTTTGATTTTGTGAGATAAGAGTGTGTCTCTCGAGGTCATACTTAAGTCGATTATTAATCATAATTTCCATGGTGTCTTGCATAAGTTATTTTTCAGAGAGATTGGTCTGTACAGATTTAGATTTGTTCGATCTTTTCCTAGTTTTGGAATAGGTATCACCGTTGCTTGTTTAGTGATATCTTTCCTGTCTGAGTTCAGTTAAGTCTAGCATGATAATCTCCATATTCTCTGGCAGGTTTTTGTACATTTCATATCCCAAGTTTTTTTTCGGGAAAAGTTGGATCTTTTCTACTGTTAATTGCCTTCCTCCATTCATATAGCGAACATGTGTCGTTGAGACCCGTTACCATCGATTGCTTGACCTGTGAACAAGTGGGGGTATTTTGCTTCTATATTAGCCCAATGTTTTTAAAACTGAATCGATTGGTTCGTCTTGATGCTCATTCCTGAGAAATGTTTGGAGAGCAGGTCCGCTTTTTCCTTGTTGATGATCGCTCCCGGGAATTTGCGTGATACGTGGGCTGCTTTTCCCTTGATTGCCGATACTTTTCCCAGACCTGTTATTTGCTTCTATTGTTCAATGATGAACAGTAATTCTGTCAAGAGATTTCTTTGGCTTCACTTATGACTTTTGTTCAGTTAATTCGTTTTGTTTTTATATCGTGAAGTCAACCATAGTTTAGATTTTTTGAAGCAGTTTATTGTTTTTTTTTTGTCTTTAATCGCACTTTTGCGTTTGTCAAACCACCATGGTATGGAGAGTTTAGTTCCCCTTCCACGTTTTGTAGGGTTACTCATTGCCGCTGCAGTGTTCAGCGCTTGTACGACATTGTCATTGTAGAGATAGGCATTGGTATTTCTTTGATCTTCGATGGTATTGTATTTAAGTAAGTTACTAAGTATCCCAGTTTGCATTGTTCAGTTTCCATCGGGGTACATTGGCTTGCAGTGTCATTGGTGTTTTAAAACGGATTGTAAGGACAATTGGAAAATGGCTGCTGCCTAAAGTATTATTTTGTATTACTTCCCATTTTGATATTTGGCCAAGTTTTAGCGTGCAAATTGAAAAGTCAGTAGTTGACAATTTTCCACTTTTCCGATTAAATCTAGTAGAGGTTCCGTCATCTAGTATTATTAGGCTGTCTTTACTTATCCATTGTTCTGTGATCATTCCTCTACTGTCTAGGTGGTTGGTCCCCAATGTTCAATATGGGTATTGAGGTCGCCACATATTAATGTATTTCGTTGATGGTATTTAATAATGCTTCTTATGTTTGTAAGGTAGTTTGTACATTTAGGAGGCTGATACTGAAGTTGGAACAAAAGCTTAAAATGTTTGGCCTTTATAAATATTGACTGATCTGTTCCAGGAATAAAAACAAATTATTTTTGCTGTCACTACGGTCGAAAATCGTCACGCTGTTGTGTCCTTTTTGGAAAAAGAGCTCGCAATTTGACGGAGCCTAACACGTGGTAGATATCGTATCGTGGTACTTGTCGTATGTATGCATCTTTGAACTGACGTGATGGGATTCAAGTATGAATTATAATTGTATGCATGTCTGTAATTGTATTTCGCACAAATGCCTTGCGTGAAATTACTGAAAGAGATGAGAGGTCACTGGTCTATTTGAAATTTCAATTGGGGAGTTATAAGCATATTATTTAGAAGACGTCCTTGTGTGTTTTCATGGAGTGAGAGAACTCCTGATTGTTTAGATAAAGTTCATAACTTGGGAGCTGCATTTAAATTTACTACCAGCAATGGAATTATCAGCAGAAATAACTAAGATAGCTGTTGATAACACCTTGACATTAAAACATTCTTCTCTGATTACGTTATTTGATCGTGATGAATCTACAAGAGAAAAGAGAAATACATGATTCAAGAATCGTAGAATTAAGGAAAGAAAGAACGAGTTCAGTGAAAGCAATAAATGCAAAGTTAAGGGCGGAATGTTTCGTTAGTCGGCGTTAAATAATTTGGATGAATATTTTGTCATTAACAATTAACAAAAAACTGTTACAGAAACTTTATAGTCTAGTTTATAGTTCACAAATTTAAGAATTCCAGAAGAGGAGGAGCCAATTAACAACACACTTGCACGGAAGTCTTATAGTGAATAGTCCACGAAAATAAAATTTCAGCAAGTTGAGGAGTCAATTACCAAAACACCGTTACAGAATAAATCAAAAGTGATTAACAATTCAAACCAAATTTATGAATTGGATAATAGCTCTCCTCAGTATGACATGGTTATTTCTAATATGTTGACTAATTATGTAATTAATAAGTTATTAATAAATATAAAAATTGACTCATCACGATTTAGTCTGAAGAAAGCGAATTACCACAAAAAGAAAGGTCATATTCCGCAAACAAGAAAAGGATTGACAAACTGGTCATGAGAGGCGTGAGTGCAATTATTGCAATGCAAACAAAACAGTATTGCTTTGAAAGGTTTCCATAATAACACAGGGCTATACTTTGCATAAGAAATTTACTGAAGTATCTAAATGTTCGTGATGAACATCGTAATGCATTAGTATCAATAGTAAAATGATGAACATCGTAATGCATTAGTATCAATAGTAGAATAATCAATAATTTTCCTAATATCACTTTCAAAGCACAAAAGCTAATATATAAACTGAACCAGAAATAAAGTAACAATTATTCAACAAGAAAATACAACTACAAAGATAACTAGACAAGGTACAGAGCGCAAACTGTATCTTTAGGTTGTTTCAGATACACAGGTAAATACGCTGGACAACCAATTCAAATGTATTGTTATTAGGGACTGCAAAGCACTCCTGCTTAATAACTGCCGAAATAGAAATTCATGATGGGACCTTGACCTTGACATTGAAATATTGTATTCTTCTTTATAATACTTACGATTTGCTTTAGCATAATTATTAGGTATGACACTTATTCCGCCTCTGGTCGCAGCTTCAACCATAAAAAATAACATTAGCTATTACTAATATTAATAATCGCACCTAACTTATTTTAAAATTAGGAGAGTCAGCCTGCTCGGTTGCACTAAAATAATGTGATGGATGCAATTATTAATGCATATAGGTCTGAACTCGCTAAAAATATCACACAACAGTATGTTAGATTTCTTTACGTACTGGTTGTGAAGATCTCTGATATAACTGAAAATGAAATGTTTCAGAAGATCTTAAAAACCTATTAATCCTGTGAGCAAATTCCTAATTTGGTACGTTTTGATTTTGGTACGTTTTGATTAGAATTCTTCGATAGGTGACAGATCAATATCTTTTGATATCTCAAATGATTCCATATATTTGCATTGATAAAATATCTTTCCTGCAAACACCAACGAATTTATACGAAACGTTTTAATGATTGGTGCATTTGCCATTGTTTAGATAGGACACAAGTTATAGTAATTAAAGATAGCTATATAAAACTCTTAATATTCTTTCTCAGACAAGTCTCTGGTAAAGTTAGTGCTTTAAGCAAAAAATCTATCAACTATTCAATTTCTTTCTTTCTTTATTTATTTATTTATTTATTTATTTATTTATTTACTTACTTGCTTGCCTGCATACTTGCTTGCTCACATACTTACTTACATATTTATTTATTTATTTATTTATTTATTTATTTATTTATCTATTTATTTATTTATATCAAACGCAACCTCTCTGGATCGATATTTTCCGAATCTTTGATGATGAGGGGATAATATTATCAACACATTTGATGAATAAATAGTGGAGAAAGTTTGTGGTTTTTGCAATTAAAATTAGGATGTGGGTTTGCTAGACCTCCTTATTTTTGAATAAAGTCATATGGTGTTAGATTCTTTACTGTGTTTATTGGTTAGAAAGCATTTGACAACTGAGTCCAAGTAGCCTCTTTAATTACTGGCTCTAAGATACTGTAACATGCTTACTCCGATTTAATTTCCAGCACAAGCTCACTTAAGCTTAGAGAGTTACCTCCTTCTTCAGGACGTCAGCAACCTTTGAATTGAAACCTTGACTTTTTTGCAATATAATGATGCATAAGTCGTCGTCTGATAACAGACAAAATCCGCGTAGACATTATGCTTGTTACCTCAGCTACTTATATGTCAAGAACCATATATTAAAGTATACAGACAATATAAACTGTGAATGAGCAAAATAAAGGATTTATTCAAGTCATAACATGTTATAGTTGAAATATTAATGTAGCACAATTTAGATGTTCTCCTGATAGTTACCACTATTTCATGTCATGTCATAATAGCCAACGCTCTCAGAAAACTTGTATTAAATAACAATAGTGATCACTAACAAATCACTAGCAAGATTTAAGAATACTCATATGGGCAACATTTAAGTCCCAATAGCAAAACCACTGTAATAAATAGAATTATTATGTGAAATGATGGATCATTTTGTTTAATAATAAATTTATAGCTTATTTGTATTCAATTTGTATTGTTTGTTTTATTTTCTTGATGATTATATATTATGTATATCTTTATTTAGCAATTGACTTTTAAGAATCTATTCAACTAACGACTTTTATTTCGTAAATAACATAATACATAGCTAATATTTATTTCTCTATGATTATAGGCTAAATATTCTGATCATTATCTTATATTATCGTGTGCAGTGCATGCTCAGCCATTTAATAGCAACATGCAGAGCCTTCCGTCCACCTGGAAACTTTGTCAGTGGACAGTTGTTCACAATGTGTGACATGGTTTGAAGAGCTCCACATCAACAGGAAGAGCTAGTGGCCTTGCCACATCGGACAAGGTTGACTGCACAACTACACTGTCCTGTCCGATAGTGGTTCAGTGTGGCCCACAGATGAAATGAAAGGTTGACGCCAGGAGGGAAGATAGATGACTCAGCTACGAGGGAGTGGTTTACGACATCTGTTGAAGACCACTTAACGCTCCATGCTGAAATAACTGTCATGTCCTCCTGCAACGGACCTAACCAGATTGAGCATCTCGATGTCAAGCGGACTGCTGGATGTGAGGTGATGTCCATGTACAGTGGACGCAGATGTGGAGGGGGAATAGTGCTGAGTACTGGCAGCCATGGTAAAGGAGTAGGACGTAGTGTTCCAGAGATTATGCGCATTGTTGTGCTGAGCTGGACATCAATTAGCTTAGTATGGAATGATCGAGCCCAGACAGGATCGCAATACTCGGCTGTCGAATATCAGAGGGCCTGTGCTGATGTCTTGAGTGTCTGAGCACTAGCGCCTCATGTTGAGCCAGCCAGCTTCCTTCAGGTGGTTGTAGAATGTCGATCATCTGTCCATAGTCAAACCAAGGTATGTTGGTGTCGGGTCGTGTTTTATTTGCTGCAAATGCAAAGCTCACGGTTTGGATTTGCTTTTTAAGGTGGAAGACGCTGGAGACTGTCTTTGTTGCGCTTGGAAGTAGACGCCATTTCTTGAAGAAGTCAATCATATCCTTCAGGTCCTTATCCAATACCCCCTCAAGCTCAGCAAATAAGCGACTTTGGGTCCCAAGAGCAATGTCATCTGCATACATGAACTTGCGCGACTGTTCTACAGTTGAGTCCTTGATGTAGACATTGAACAAACTTGGCGAAAATACAGACCCTTGTGGGAGTCCATTAATCTGACGCCTTCACGAGCTGCAGTTCTCTTTGATGTGCACTCTGCCTGTTGCGGAGGAACAGTTGAATAGTCTCAACTATCCAGAGCAGCAATACTCTGGAGATTTGCAACAGCAGCCCTGCATGCCAGACCATGTCATATGCCGCTGTTAGATCTAGAAAAAGGACTCCAGTTTTAAGGTTCATCTGAAACCCCTTTTCAACAAATGTAGTCAGGGCAAGGACTTGATCGTAAGTGCTACGGCAGTAGTTAAGGGGAGCACTATACGGACAATGGAAAAATACATTACAGACCCCCCTGGGCAAATATACGGACAAAATGTATACCTGGGCAAATATACGGACAAAAGGTTGGGCCCGTATATGGACAATAGGAATGGAACAGGTGAGGTGACGTCATGTCATTGGCAACCATGTTGCAAGGGTTGACCTGAATACAGGCTACTGTAGGGAAAGACAAATACAGTAGAGACACAGACATTTAACATAATACATAGACATAGACTGATGAACATCAATCTATCACACCTAAAAAAATTTACGCAAGAAAGAGTCAATCTTTTCGATGCAGTGGAGTGGCCCTGGAAAGGGTCTATGTTTTTTAATTAACATTATTCCGTTAACATAGAGGGCATCTAGGTGATCTTCTTCTCTTCCTCAAACTTCGTCTAACCTCTGGCCGTAGATTTAAACGCTCTTCAGACAGCCTTGTTTCTCCACATAGATCCTTCGTTTCCAAACCCTCGTATCGGTGATCTTGATGATTGTCCATGATGATTTGACATACATGGGTAAGTCCGAGCGGAACAGCATCGACGATACGAGAGTAGATGATTCGACTTTTGTCCACATCTAACGACGAGAACAGGTGAAGCGAATGAAGTGAACCGCGGTTTTTTATAGTGAAAGAGGAGATCGAAATGGATTGAGAATTTTCACCAATTCAAACACGCGTTCCAAAATTCAGCCACAGCGCGGAGTCTGTCTTCCAATCCGAAGAGAGCTACCTGCTGCGTCACATTCCCCATTTAGATGCGTTAGCGTCTGCGCGCAGTGAATCTATGCGACAGAGTTCGAACATGACGGAAACTAAGAAGACGATGAACTGGGGAGCACCGGCAGTGGAGACGAGAAGCGATGGTATAGCAGCAGGTCTACTTCCAGAAGAGGTCGATTTTAATTGGGATTTAGTGGATTTTCTCTGTTCTTTGGAAGAATTTGTTCCAGTACCAGCACCTTCGTCACCTTCTCCTTCTTTTCCACGTGTCGAGGATTTTAAACAGAGACAGAAAGAAGAATTGAAGAATTTTTTACAGCAGCAGAAAGAAGCAGAACAAGCTTTTCTCCTTCAACAGCAACAGCAAGAAGAAGAGGCAAGAAGGAAACGATTGGAAGAAGAAGCAGCAGAGAAGAAACAAGGTCTAGGAGAGAAGGAGGACAGTGACAGTCAAACGGTCACGGTACTCTTAGACATTTTAGCAGAGTTAATGAGCCTGAAGCAAATGTATCAGACTTCTTTATCACTACCCAAGAGAACAAGTCCTTCCCGAGCCACGCACCCCAACCCTGTTCACACACCAACTACGCCTGAGATACCAGCCCTGGTGGTTTCTATCAAGTCATCGACAGGAGCAGGTCCAGAAGTAGTCCTTGTTCGTGGCAAAGGCTTAAGGCAGTTAAAGCTCATTCCTTCCCATTCCTGAGTTGATTTTTTTTTCTTTAACAAAAAGCAAACAACCAACGGTCCATTTCAGGGCCACTCACCTCTCTGCCAAAATCAATTCAAACTCAAAATCCCTTTTTTCCATGATGAACGTGTGCGAATGCGTGAGTGTAGGTCCTTATTCTAAAAAATCAAGAGAAGGAGATACTTACGTTTTCTTTATGGTCTATTCTGGTACAAATTTTACAATCCAATTCACAACACAACACTTTAAAAAATTCATAGACTTCTTCTGTGTCTTTATGTTCACTCTCTACTTTTTTTGAATTTCTTCACTTTCACAGGTTTCTCTTCTTCCTCGCTTTAGCCTTGTCTTCTTTTCTTCTTTTTATTCAATTTCTGTACGTGACGGTGCTTCCTTTTGAGAGGGTACATCTTCTTCTTCCTGTTCGGAACCCCTTTCTTTCTCTTGCTCCTGTTGTTTCTTAGGGCATTCTGAAGTCCAAGGCCATTTCTCTCGACAATGATAACAGGTATCTTGACCTTTGTCTTTTTTGACACTTGTCTTTCATCCTTGACGGTCTGAACACCCTGAAGCCCAATGCCCTTTCTTCTGACAAATATAGCAACTATCTTGACTTCTATGTCGAAAGAAGGGGGAGTAGTCCATTGGATTGTCCGAAGAAAACTTTCGGAGTAGCTAATTGATATCAATTGCCCACGGGAAGCTCTCCTAAAGTGAGCAGCATCTCAAAATTCACATGGAGTCAAAGGTCCTATGGCTGATCCTGTCTATGAATCTAATCACCTAATCACACATGTGACTGCGTGTAGACAGTAACGATTCGGATGTAAGTTTTCTTAACAACTGAGGGACTAAAACATTTCCAACTCTAGCACCTAGACTTTGAACTAACTGATATAACATTTATTTAATTAGTTAACGTTCACTATTTAAAATACAGTGAAGTTTGCCTACGGAACAACTCTGATGGTCTATCTACTTGTATATATATACTGACCAGGTCCGGTGGCAAATTAAACTGAAGATGAGAACTCTTAAATGGAGGATGATGAAGCAATATATATATATATATATATATATATATATATATATATATATATATATATATATATATATCTCGAATGGGAAACCTTTGCTGATCTTTAAATTCAACTCAGGTATGTATGGAAATTTATCACACGATCATATGTTTTTCACTTGAGTACAATGTTATGGGCAGTCAATGTGACCAGTTCGATTGTAGAGTATATACACTTAATCTAGATATGATGTCGACATCAATGATTGTGGAAATAACTGTGTGGAAAGAAACGTCTCAAAGAATACAAACCATATTTTGAAATCTCACTTCTTCGTTTTTTTCTTTCATTCGTCCGTTGTTACATTTGTCACCTTTTCTATGATATGCTATTAATAGAATGACAATTGACACAAACTGAGAGCACCTGGTACGTTTTATGTAAAATCACTACATGGTGAGTTGCGTACAAACGTTTTGGTCTTGGCAATGTCAGAACTAATGTCGGTATTTTGATTTATTTCTTATTTCTATTTACTCGACTCGTGAATTCTTGTGTCTTCAACTTACAGATGTTGAGGGTAGTGGGATAAAGCTTGACACATGCACATTTAGCCTTAGAAGAAGATTTCTCTAGTGTCACAATTAGGTCATATCTGAGTTCAAGGTCACATTTTAAACTACCGACACAATTCACTGGCAAATGATACAAATTTTCCTAATTTGCATGTTCCATTTTGATGTGGCTTTATTTTGATATACGCTGATGTTGAAAATAAATATTTCACGTCAGATTTCTAACTGGAAACGTCACCTTTTATGAGGGTTAGACTGTTCAAGTTGACATAACACATATGCAACCTACTCATCAACCTCTTTTGTTCAACATAAAAGGTGACAAACGCAATGAACGTCTGATCAATGCCATGCAATAAATGTAAATACCAATTAGATTTAGAACATCGTTTATTTTTGTTTTCCTAAACAGAAGGTAACTTTTATTCTATGACATTTATGGAGACACAGGATTTAATAAATTGCGATGTAAATATATACTGTTATAGAATATATCTTCGAGATATCCATGTTTGGTATTCTAACATCTGAAATACACCTTTTTAAACAATTACGGTAGATCTTTTCGTTTTAATTCATATTTCCAATCTTGTAATTTGGCTTTGGTGTTTCTGCTCGCTGCTATTTTCCTGAAAACTGAGGAGCAATTGCATAAATGTATATTTTTTTAGATCAAAACCTTAAAAAATCAATATCCTCTACTAGAATTTGACAGGATGCTGAGAAAGATTAAAGGGGTATTAATCATCGTTTCAGATATGTGTAGATATATGTAGATGTGTCTGTATTTGTTTGTGTTTACATATGACAAAACCTGCTTTTATACATACATAGGTACGCCTATCAAGAACATTGGCTCGGAATGATTTGTAAGACATAACTATGTATAATTTCAACTTATGAAGATATTGAACAGTTAACACCTAATATATATTCTCATGACTCAATAAAATGTGAAGTATATATTAAAGTGTAATTTTCGTTGTAAAAAATTATTCTTTCGCGCAAATATTGGCTAATTCATAGGTCACCAGACTATAACCCCTAAGCGGTCGTTGTCAGATTTTACAGTGGTGAGCGTATTTTAATCAGGTTCTCGTTATAGTTAACTATGATGTCCTAAACGATCCTGCTCGGTCTGGATTATATCGGTTTCCGTTTTATAAAAGACATTTTATACAAGAATATTATTTAAGGATCTAAGAAAGTGGTCGCTATGAAATATTATCCGCTATATGAAGATGTTTACTAGGAAAGGTCTATATCTATTTACTAAGACAGATCAACATCTATATATCTATCTATCTATCTATCTATCTATCTTTGCAGATCGGTGATAAGGGCGAAATCAATGGTAAAGCTGCCATAGTTTCAATTATCTATTTCGCTTCTAAATCAAACACACATTTCGGGTACTAACACATTTGTAATCACCGTAGTTTTGTAGCACAAGGATACGAACATTGGGTGACTAAGTAAGGAAGGTTTTAAAAGATGGGGCAGGCGTTAACTATGAAAACACTTTACAAAATATATTTACCTGGCTAATGAATTTAATAACTGTAATATGACCTATCGTAGGGAAGACATTTTGTAGTACTGTTGGTATTGTGAACATAGAGCTGAATGAATATTACCACACTGTGTATTTGTAAGGTCTGAAGTTGTCCGAAATGAACATGAGCAAGAATATAATTTATATATTTATGCATGTCTGCACTTATATACTTATGGATGTATCTATGCATCTTTGTATGTGTCATATATTTAAAAGTTAAAACATGAAAATGGTACCTCGTCCTACATTTTCCAAGTAGTAAACTCTATTAATAAGGTCAGTAACGCTGGCGGTAAGGCTGCTAATGTCATCTGCAAAGAAAATATCTGATTTAGTGCATGTCATGACATGTAGTATGTATTGCGATAGATATAATAAAACTGACCTAACCATCATTTGTTATCGCAACTACACTTCGTGCTATTCTTAAGCTACTTTCGTTTGTCGAAGTCAGTATGGACTCAGAATGGAATATTGCAAACACATTGACCTCGTGATTGAAAATCTATCACACCTGCAAATAAAATTCGATACATTGCAAGTTACATACTGATTCGACTACAAAGTATTTCTATGTTTATGGGCGGTGTGTGTGTGTGTGTGTGTGTGTGTGTGTGTGTGTAGGGGTGATTCTTGTCCTAGAGTAGAAATGCTTGAAGGTCAAGGTCTTTATTACTTTTGTAGATCCAAATCTTTAATACATTATTGACATGAAGAAGATAATATTAGGAGAGACTATTCCAGTACAAATGGTTTAACGTGACACGGAGATAGAGACTGTGTGTTGACGTTACAATTTCTCAAAACAAATTATCTTTTTACCATGCTTTTGTTTCCAAATTATTGCCTGTATTTTCTGTGCAATCTGCACTCCAAATTTCATAATCTGTTAAGACAATTTTAATTTCAAAATGTAAATGGTACTAATTCTAAGCAATAAGTGATTTTTAACTTTAATATGTTATCCTTTCTTTCCATTTACAGACCTGAAGTTACGTTGGAATATGGAGCTTACGACATATAATAATAACTTCGTCCTCTAACAACACATGTAACAGCTTCATGTTGAAATGTCAGGTACATGAACGTAGTATTTGCTTTATGTTGACACCGTTACGTATTGGTAATTGTATAATGTGTCACGAGGAAATAAAACACAATAGAGCTACACTGGGCAGAGAGATATTAACTGTGATTTCATATGAAGTAAATTAAATGTACTATGAATGGTGTAGAAATTGAAAGAATTATTTTGGTATTCACGATTGGTATCATTGTCCTTAAATTCCGGACGTTTCACTAAAGCAGACGAAAACATATAATCATAACTTTGGAATAATTCTTTTGAGTTTTGTAGCTCAATTACTATTGTGCGCATATGCCATTCTGAACGAAGAAAATAAACGTGCCATTAACACACGTAATCCTGTTACATCTAGCAAGAAATGAACTGCTCGTGCCAGTGGCAGAATAATCACTCAATGTTTTTCATTAACAATGAACATGATGTAGTATAGGAACCCTCCAACTCTACGACATATTATAATGTAATTTCTACTATGCACTGTGTATTGAGTCCAGCATTTTGAACGTTTGGTCGGATAACGAAGTAAGCATGTGATTTGGTCTCTTCCAGAGATGTCAGTGCACTAAAAGTTCATTTATTCCATTGAAATCTGATAACTGATACTATTATATGAATTCTGTGTTTCAAACACTAAATAATAGTCACATGATCTACATTATTTTGTTTTCACTACGCCATCCTCTTACTCTAGTGCTATGGCTACAACAGATCTAATCCACAAGGAAACTGACATGGTCGTCATGCTCTTACTCTAGTACTATAGCTACAACAGATCTAATCCACAAGGAAACTGACATGGTCGTCATCCTCTTACTCTAGTACTATGGCTACAACAGATCTAATCCACAAGGAATCTGACATGGTCGAACACGGTGCATTAATATAAACGCACTATACGATGAGCAGACAACTATATTTTGACTGAGGTTGTATCTCATGTTTTCATCAGCTTACTTGAAAATGGAGTAACTGATCTCATACTAAACGATTGTAATAACTCTTTACCTACAATGTAGCAATTGTACTAAGTAGAATAGTATTAGTTCAATTGATGTAGCGATAAGAGTATAAACTAGTGATTCCATGCTCTACGTAACAGAACTGTTGAAAATCGTGAGCACCTATTGCGACCTGCAACGCAGATACGATATAGGGTACGATGTCAGTTGCCGATAACGTCGTTGATACAAAAGAACTGTCAGGATAGTCAAAGAATAATTCTATGCGAAGTTATATCCACTTAAACAGTTCAGTCTTCATGTATGTATGAATGTGTGTATGTAAGTACGTATGAATGTATGACTCACTCCGTTACTCTTTCAACTTTATATGGAGGACATATGTCAGCCTACCATCAATATAGCTAATTTGTACAAGGAGGTAGGTGGTCAAAATGGATATACAGGGTTCTCCAACCACAATATGTATACCTTGCTTAGAAATAGTAACACTATAGTAGAACTAATCTTAGGCAGTAATTTCCGTAATACTAATGTTATTGTGAGAAACCTATGGATTCTGTATCACTACACCATCTTTATTCCATGTCTGAGGTATTCCTTTAAGGAAATAACCTTGATTATCCTTTGTGAGATTTATATCCATTTTGTCATCCTACCTGCCATCCTTTCTATGTAACTACCTTCCAAATGAGGAACCTGTCCACCCTTCTGCTTACAAATCAAACCACCTACTATTGTTTTGCCTAGATACCTCCTACATAATACATTTCCATGCGCATGTGTATATATATATATATATATATATATATATATATATATATATATATATATATATATATATATATATATATATACACATACACATACACAGTTTGGTAGATAGGCCGTTAGCTGTGCGTGTTTGTATTTATGTCGGTACAAAAGAAGCTTAGAAAGAGACAAGCGTACCTCTTAGCCGATGATCAACGTCATTAGTTTTCGTATATGTTTCCTAATATCTATGTTCAATCAATCTTCGCAAATCATCCATCTGAAAGGAAATTCTTATGTGTCAAGATAGGTAATATCATTCCCAAAGGATATAATGAAACATGAAATCACTGTAAGTTAATTTAAAAGTCACATGTATTTCTACCCTTAACCCATTTTATAAGGCTTCAATATAATTTGTGGACATTCCAGTGCAGCGGGCGAAAAATGCTCAGGTGTTATTACTCTATATTGTAAATCATTGCAAGTTTAAAGGCGAGCTGGGTGTGTCTGTAGCAAAGGGTGGAAAAATGTCATTGAATCTAATAACTGAACTCCGTAATATTTCAATACAAGACAGTTTATCCAAAATATATATAACAAAGAACAAATTTATTATGACGATCTTCAAGAACATATAAACAGACAGGGGAATTATTGCCCTCTTAGAGAAAAGTCATTAAAGAAAGTATGTAATAATAATAATAATCATGATAATAATGCCCATTGGTACCTGAGGCACCCATCTATTCCTTCACAACATACTGTTGCATAGATATGCCTCATAACAGACTTGCTGATGGACTACAGAATCTAAATTTTGACGCGTACTCCAAAGAGGTCTTGTATAGTAAGAAATGGGTACTGACTCAATCCCGTTGTCAAAGATTTGCTGACGGGGAAACGATATAAAGGCCATGATGCTCTGAGAAAAATGGACCGGATGAGAAACATATCAAAACGTGAATACAGACATTTAATAATTGGACGGCCAGATTGACAAAATATGTAGAGGTGTAATAGGAACTCTTTTAGAAGATTGTCAGAAGCAGTGTTCAATAAGAAGTCTGGTGGGACAGCGCGCGAATACTCAAAGTGTGGTAAATGACTGGTATATTTACACACACACGCATACACACACGTATATGTATATATATATATA
>JAECUM010019746.1:0-13826 GCA_016617855.1 Megalonaias nervosa
GCCTATAACTGCTTTAATGAAAACAATAAGCGAAGTATGAATTGCAATTTTATTGTTATAAGGTGAACTCTATTGCCAAATTGATGGTTCGTTTGTAACGGAACAAAACGGTATCAATAAATCTAATACTATGTGCATAATAGTAGGTTCAATACACAACCTTGACAGAATCAAAGACTTATAGTCAACGATTGGTGAAGAAGCCCTTACGAATGCGGCGAAGCACAAAAAATTATAAAAACAATTTCCAGTCTAATTATCATACAGATTACCTCTGCTTTGACTAGTTCTACACACAAAAGAAACACTCCAAAATAAAACTCTCTAAATAGATTTTTTAATAATGTCAAGAAATTATCTTTAAATTCTTCCGCTTTTCGATTACGGATCTGTCATATGAGGAATAGCTATAATAGGTAGAAAGTAAACGTCTCAACAAACTTCTCAAAAGTGCAGCTAGAATCATACCAAATGCTGGATCGAAAGATTCATCTGCAAATGTGTTTAAACAATTAAGTTGGATCAAAGTCAGTCAGTGCCCAGTTATAATACTAGTACGGCTGTTCATAAAATAAGCAAGGATCTGACATCTATATATCTGACTTCTCTCTAACATTCTGTCACAGACATATATTGTATTAATGTACGGTCTTTTTCTAGAAATATAGTATTAATACATTGATCCCGAATAACTGCTACACCAAATTCCTTTTATTGCGCTGCGTCTACTCTATGGAACACTTTACATTCAGATATTAGTAATACCAAGTGCCTTTCTTGATTTAAAACTTATGTTCCATTGCTATATTATCTTTGTAAACCATGTTGAAATAAAGCATTATTATTTTTATTATATGTTTTTATGTGTGTGGATGTTGAAGAAAATGTAGGTATCATTGTACCAAATACAGTGTAGGTGTTGTTATTTGCTTCATTTTTTACGACTTTGTATATTGGAAAATGTAACGTAAAATCATTATCGCTTTTGTATTTACTGTAAATGTTTTGATGAACGTAAGTAGAAATGGCTAAACGTCAGCCTCACTGCATATGGAATAGGAAATAAATAAATAAAGTCGAATGATCAGCTTTTATTCCAGTTTGCTGATGGAATGTGTTCCCCTCAGGAAGAGACTATTTGAAAAATATAGTTTGTTCCCTCAGTGATTATAATAAGAAGTAGAACAAGAAAGAAGAAGACAGAATGGAGTCTTTACAAATCACACGTCTCCGGGTTCCCTGTCTTTGTCACGCCCACAAACATTTGTGACCATACGGTCGAATTCCAGGGTTTGGAAACATTAATGGTGCAGTTTTAGTTGCTTACCTGAATTAGTCTTTTCATGCCCGGTAAAAGGGTGTGGATCTCAGTAGTTTCCAAGTTATGATCAAAGTGCTAAAATTGTGGGTTTACTGGTGGGACTCGAGAACACTTATTTGCATATATATTTATTTTTTCTTTTCATTGTCAGAAACTCTATATATGGGAGTATTTTGGGGGTCTAAACTGTTTCGAAGTTATCACTCAGGGGCTAAAAAGTCCGTCGATGTTGTGTTGAAGTTATCACTCAGGGACTAAGTCCCTTGATGTTAGGATGGCTTCAGGGTCAATGTCAGTTACATATCTACATAAAACCTTCCACGCAGAATAAGTGCCTACATAATTATAAGATGGAGATCTCAACTCTTTTTACGTTTTGAACCTGGTGCCATCACTGTAATTCCCATAAGCATGCCTCACGTGTCCCATTAACACATTCATCTAATATATGTTGACGCTTGGATCAATCATCACACGTATATACACGCACACAAACATGTTAATTTATGACTTATTTTAAATTTATATAAACCATCCAATAAATCCCGCCCAATAACCTCAACCACAAGAGCCTTGGAAAATTTTAATCGTTGCACTCGTTGACAGACCACCGCAGTCATTTTGTGAGGTTTGAAGCTTTGTGAATGATGCAGAAGAAGCTGCCCAACGTTATGCACGCGCGGGCGCGGGGACTAATAATAATAATAATAACCTAGTTTGTTGAGAGTTTTATAACTGAGATTGCAAATTCTTTATTAAAAAAGTTGGAAAACGATAAGATAAAAAAAAATTGGTTTGCATTTGAATAATGATGAATGTCGTGAAACCAAACGATATATTTGTACGATTGTTTAACTGTTATTAAATTTCAAATTTAGATCGAATTTGAATGTAAGAGAGCAACAAACATTGTAGGGTTTTCGTTAGATAAATTATGTTAAAATATAACAAGAAAATAAATCGAGAATGCAAAGGATAAAATCCATGAGATATTTGAAAGTATTTTGTAAATAAAACGTCACCCTCAAATTGATTCTTGAATTCGTAATGGATTTGCGACAATAGTTATTGTTAAATCAGGAATGAAATAGCAAGAGATATCTTCTGTCATTTTGGGTACGGAAACCATAAGTGATGAGTGCATACAATTATAAAATCTTTAAAGAAAAATAAAGCTTATGGGATACAGGATATTGAAATTTCGGAATTAGTATAACAAAACTATATAATTCAAATTTTCGCCTGCCTCTACGAAATAGCTATTGTTAGACAACTGACGTTGGCGTCAACACAAACAGAGGCACATACCTAGATACAAACATACTTAGCCCTAACCAATTTGTGACACCTGTCTCATTCCTTACGCCAAGGGCTTTACACTAGGGTACATAATTCATTTTGGTGGTGAGAAAGACGGAGACGGGGGCGCAGTGAATGAGAATTTATGGCGAAATGTATAGACGTTTGCGACTCTTTGCTGAACAAAACATTTCATTAGCCTCCATTGTACACCTTTTGTTCCTTCAGTGATCCTCAACTTCAAAAGTACTTTCATTGTCAACAAGAATGATATGACGCTTTCTCGGATGATCAATTGTATTTTCCAAATGCGTTCACTCGTGAAGAAGTTTTATTCAGTATAGATTCCATAACCTTATGTTTCGCAGCTTATGCCGTTCTTCTCCTAATCCGAGTACCCTTGTAAGATGCATAGAAATCAAATGTGTGCGCATGTGTGTGTGTGTGTGTGTGTGTGTGTGTGTGTGTGTGTGTGTGATTTGGATTTGCATCGTAGCTTTAACAATTTTCAAGTCGTTTCGCTACGATATCTGCAGTGTGGCAGTTTATAGTGATGTCTAGAACTGGGGCATCATGCCGCAGACATGTAGCATCATGCCCAACCCAATCACATTATCCTAACACCAGGCCAGCCAGTTCTAACATTAACCTCTTATTGCTGAGCGCCTAGCTAGGCAGTTGCTAGTACCATTTGTATAAGTCTTTGGTCTGACTAGGCCGGGGTTCGAGCCCGCGACCCCCCGAATCTGAGGCGAACGCTCTAATCACTTAGGCCGCCGAAGCGGTCATATAAATCAAATAATAACTGCTTTTAAACGCATTCTGAAAAGTTGCAAATATAAATGAACACGATTGTTAATTTCCCGTATATTCGCTAGCACAGAGCGCCAATTGCAAAGCGAAGTTTCATGTCTGTATCAATATACAGGTTATCTATAGTGTATGGTTTTAAAGCTTTTCAACAGCCGGGTGTTTGTCTTGAAATCGGAATAAGCTGAACGTTGGAACAAAGTCGAAGATCTCCAATCACTGAGACTTATTTTGATCTCTACTCTTTGACAATGAAATACTTATAACAAGTTACAACACGTTAAAATAGTCTGGAATAAGCAAAATAATAAGTGAGAAAAAAATAAGATATATACCGTGCAATGTAATACAGTCAGTAAAACTATCACCACAGAGTCATTCAGTGACGTCACAAACAGTCAGTCAGCTACACTTCTTTTAGGCTTTCCCTATTTCTTAAATCATGTTTTTCAAATCTTGAGTTTGCATTCTTCTCAGCTTCTTTCGGAATTCAGTATGGCACTAAAGGAAACCTGAACTGTACAAATAACAACATGTCCGGATGGTGAGCCTACATTCAGAACATTCATTGCTAGCTTATTTGAGTCGAAAGGACACCTTCCATTATTTAAGCATGCTCTCCCTTTCTGTTTATGATTTTTCGTGTCGTTTTACCGCGAGTATATACTATCCTGTATAATTCCTGATTAACTTAAATGAATGTCATTTACATTAAAAAGAACAGAGTAAACCATTTTTTGTCCTCAAATTTTGCCCTTTTAGAGTCAAACTTAGAGTCTAGAGTTCATATCCGTATGCAGCTTCCAAAGGTGACGGAGTTTACTGCCTCTTATACCGCGAGTGAAATTATGGAAATATCTACCGTCCGTACTCGCGTATATGTCGGATACATTTGAAAACCGCATAGACCCAGATCCGCCGTCCCACAACGAAATTGGTTGATGCAATCTGTTAGAAGTAATACATGTAACAAACGGTATAGACCCTTATCAGCTGGCGCATTATGCGAAGATTTATAGTGTTTGCAGTTGAACACGTTTTATATTCGAATACATACGGTAGTGAACTCAGACGAATCAGAGAATATAGCACCATCTGGGACTTAGGTATTATCCAGTTATATTTTACAACACATGTTTCATGTTTCATTGTATTTACTATTAGAAGAAATTGTGCTTAAAGATTTCTTATTGTTGTTGTTTACGTTGGAATCATACACGCTTATAACTGGAGGCATCTCTATTATTGCTACGCACTAACAATCAACGAAAGTCATTGTGACCTACATTTTATGATTTGCTAGCATAGGTTAAATCTTTGCGTTTATCTGATGACCACATAGATTCTTCCATGCCATATACAGCCTACCTACTTTCAAGATACTTTCTGGCAACTGTAGTTGGAAGTAGGAATAAACATATACTATTATCACAGTAATATGATCTTGAATACTAAATCAAGTCGACTTGTCAGCATCATCAATCCGGATCATTACGAAACACGAAGCATCGAGTCATGATCAGGATTGTCTGATGCTGACAACAAGACGCGGTATAGCAATCAATATCGAATTACTATCACAATGATATTTTTGTAGCATGCCTTTGAATCTTCAAATAAAATAATAAAATCCCAAAACGTAACTGAAAAAGCAAAAAAAAACTGCTTAAGGGTTCAGCCTTTGTGAAATGAACTTCATCTTAACCCATAAACCGAATTTCCGTTTTTTGAACAGTTGAAATGCATAACAATATTAGTTTTAGAAACGAAGCGAGTATAACATGTTTTCACTACTATCACTCTTAATAAATGAAACAAGTATAACAACGGTCACATGTTTTCACAACTATCACTCTTAATGAATGAAACGAGTGTAACAACGGTCACGCGTTTTCACTAGTATCACTCTTAACATCACAAGTTCTTCTACACATGCTGGCAGCAGACCCACAAATGTGATTTACAGCTATTATGCAGTTGTCGAAGTTTGCATTACGGAAGGAATCAGCAGCTGAATAACTTGGAAAGTTTATATCTTATGCTCGCTTGTTGATAGCATGTAAAATTTTTCTGGAGAGACATTGTGAGAAGCTCAGATGGGGACTTAGCATGGGGATGACAACATTATTTAGTCAGTTATTTACAGCGAAACTGAACGTATTTTTGGAACTTCATCATGCAGATTACTAAAAGAGAATACTTCTAATTTCCATCTCTATATTAGGTGAGGCTACATCATTGTTATTCACGTTTCTTCAGTTGTAATCATGAAACCTCGAGAACTGTAGATCGGGCATCTTCTGAGAGTATGGAAATACGCAATCAGAAAATAACAGTATCGTTTTCCTACTTAGGGATTTGACTATAAAATTCTGGCTCATTTTGGGGAAGGTAATGGATAGGTATATAATAAATTTGCTTATTTAATGGTAACCCTTCTATATTAATGACTCTACATTGTATATTGCGAGTGGTTACTATCAAAAGGTTAACTGTATATTGTACATGCGAATAGCAGTTGGGATTAGATGAGAGAACTGCATGAGTTTCACGTGAGGCATCGTCTGTAGTGGTTAATCAAGATAATGACTGATGCGTGGAATATTCTTATAATAGTGGTCACAGCTTGTGTCATCCCAGGTACTCTCAAGGTTTGTGCCTTCACAAAGTAAAAGATGGTTTTTGGAGGCAAACAATAACAATAGCTTCTGAAGCAAATCGTAAGAACAACCCTTTTCAAACAATTAATTTTTATTATCTATTGATTATATAATACGTCTACTTTGATGTTATGCAGAATAGCATTCCATTTTGTCGTATTATGTCTTGCATTCGATGTGACAGATTGTATACATGTATATAGTTGGACGGCATGAATGCGAATATCGGCTACATTCAATTAGCCGCCAATGTGCCATTTTTTCCATACATATTACACTTTAACTCGTTTATACAACAAAGGTAAGCTTGGCGATAACTTGTTGTTTTAAAAGAATAATTGTTTGAGATACTATTATTTAAAACAATCACTGTTTTCTACTGGTGTTTTCGTTAATTTTAACTTATGACTCTGCACAATAGATAGAACATGGCGTTATCCATCTCCAATGAAGAGTAATCTAACGAATGACGATATCTCTCTCTAATAAAGAGTATGTAACACTGGTATATTCTCCAGAAATTATTTAGCAAGTTCTTGCATTTACTGTTGTAATTGACCAGTTTAAAAAATTGAGCCAATCAACATATTAGTCATTCTGGTGAAACGGGAACCATGCATCTCGAATTTGTTTTTCTTTGCAATGTCTATATGTGAGTAATGATATTCTTTTCAGAATGAGTTCTGATTCTTCACAGTGATGTCTCTAACTTTTCAATGATATATTTTGAAATTTCCGGGAATGTTTCTAATACGACTTCACGTTTACAAGCATACCTTTAGAAACCTGTAGTAACATCGTTTGAAATCTTTCCTTTATGCCTCATATTTGTTATGGATGTATTTTGAAATTTGATATGAGCTCTTTTATTCCTCTTGACGTCGTCTGAACTTCGCATCAACGACTTTTACAGAAGGGGCCCCGAGTGGCCAAGTGGTCTAAAGCGCTCACCGTTCCGGATCACTGCCATCTCACCTCTGTCTGCGTGGGTTCCAGTCTCAGGCTCGGCTAACGTGGGTACGTGAAAAGCCTGCCAGTAGCTTCTCGTGGATCAGTGGTTCTTCCCGGGGTTTTCCAGGGTTCTTCCTCGACCAGTTATACTGGCCGCCATGTATAGCCTATCTTATGCTGAAAAAATGGCGTAAAACCCTGCAACGACAACAACAACAACTTTTGCAAAATGATGTTTCATTTGTTCATTTTCTTATTTTTCTAAAGGCCTTGACTGTAGGAGACAAAGAGAAACTGAACTTTAGAAGTTACTAACTTTTAGGCTTTTAACGTTGATAAATATATCATTACAGACTCACTGACTATTAGCACGACAGCTGAAATACTTTATAATTAAATATAGCTCTTACAATGCATTCATCACACATGCAGTCTCATTGCTATTTAAAGATTGTTAAGAACCAGAAGAGGTTTCAGCAAAAAGGTGACAACATTATTGTTTCAAACAATGAACAAAATGTAAGTAGAAGCCAACACATTATGTGCTTGTATCAATTATTTACTTAGACAAACTCTGACAAGGTCAAAACAACAAATATAACAAATATGAAAATGTTTGTAAAGGTCTACAGCAACAAATATAATAAATATGAAGGAAGGTCATATGAAAGCTTATCGTATATGAACTGTACCAGTCTGAATATAACAGACTAACTGAATAATTAATTAAAATGTTTGCTGGAATCGTCTAGGATATCATATCAAACACTCTTAAAGATGAAAGAGCTTTTCTACCTCAAACAGAATACATTATAAACCCTGTAATGCAATTTGGAAAATTTGTTTTGAAGAAAGGTATATTTTATTTCAAAATAATCTCCACATTACGATCATCAGGGATATGTTTAAGAAGGGTTCCTTAAATAAAATTATTTTGAAAGTTATAATTTACTCTCATTAATATGACCGCAGGTAAATATAAAGCGACAATTAAACATGCAAATGCAAATATACTGACATGACTCGTCCATTCCACATCGTGGTGCACTTAGTAAATTCGATCTTATTGCATTATGTGAACAAACATATTTGTGTAACTCATTGGATACAATCACTTCTGGCATACAGAACAATGGCAATTCTGTTCATTGATCATAATTTCCAGCATATTGATCAAGATTATGCATTGTAATGTGATATTAGAATCAGAGACTTTACAATACCAGTAAATAATGTTTTAATATATCTAAATTGAAATAACAAAGACATTTCTTTCACAATAATACACATACTGCAAAAATAATGTTCATATATCACATTTTGTTTTCCCATTCAATATGAATCCGAAGGATAAGATTGAAAAAAAAATTTAAAAAATATACACATTATTAGTACAGATAGCGGTTAATAATTTTGCTTAAGTTTTGACTCTCGAACAATCAAAAGTGAAAATCAAATGCAAATGTCCTTGTAATTGGATATATTTTCTAAATAAAAGACATGGCTGGACACATTATGATATACACGGATAAGCTGCATGTTGTGCTTGGAATATTAAACAGCTACACGACCCAGATCATGATGACTTCGCGGAAATCTGAATTTCGTATGTACTGCAGTTAGAAAACTTTTCATCAAAATATGGCTGGAGAAAAAAATAGCTTGGTGCAAAGGCTTGTATTTATGTTCTCGCGTTCAAACATTCAAAATTGAAGCTCAAGAGCAAATTTTTTTGTGACTATTAAAATTTCTAAATGAAACGGCACCTATTTGTTGCACGGAAAAGACGCAGAACGAGCCAAAATCACATGTGATCAGTTCATAATACTTCATATGTCAGCAGTGTGCTCATTTTCTTATACATACAGAACTTAACACAAGCAAGCCATTGACACATAGTTCACAAAGCGACATCCACATTCAAATTGGGTTATGAATTGTTGTATAATTCAATTAAAAGCGGCAGTCGACTTTGAAATGCCCATATTATAAAAGCTAGGAAATAATCAGTTATTAACGACTAAGAAATGATGATACAAAAATTACTTAAGGAATAATGAGCATCGAGTCAAAAGCACTCGGTTTATCAAAGAACATATCTATTTTTGTTTCATTTCTATTTAAATGCAAATGTTATTCCGATAATCTATACCTTAATTAATACATCCATTTCAGTGATGATATTTTAAGTACATCCGATTTTATCAAAGTAAATATTCATCTTTCAACGCTTCGAAATTATAATAAATAATCATCACGTGCATGTGCAATAAAAACAATATTGAACTCTAAATATTGTACATGTTTCGTGTTGAAAACATCATGTTTTAACCCTTATTATTGGAGGAAGTGGTTTCTGTAGGGGTTTGACATCGATAGTAGGCACGCCATTTGGTAGGTTCGTGATAGGGGTCAGACCCTGTTTAGGGGGCAGCTTGGTCATTAGCACCGGAATGTCAGCGTGAACACTCTTCAGTTTCTCAGGTCTCATATCAGGAGAGGATTCTGCTGTTGAAACAAACATATACATCTTTAACAACAGCTAACGATGTACCTCAGCACTTACTTACTGTCTGACTTCCTTAATCGCAGTTAGATAAAAGAAAATATAATGAATCAATATTTAAACAAAATAAAAGGATACCATGTCAAAAGAGGCATGGAAAAAATCCACACAAAACGTCTCCCCATATTACTGTTTGTGATGACGACATCCGTGTATCATATTCAAGGTTAATGCACCATTTTACAGGTGGATCAAGAAATATTGTTTACTACTGTTTCGGGGAGAGCGAAGCGAAAACAGTAGGCGAAGGATCTGCGGGACGGAACCCTCAGTGGTGGCACAGGAGACGAAGCCACAGGAAGCTCATGTATTTAAAGCTTTCCCAGGGTATAATTTGAACCATCTGACTGTCAAGAAAAATTACTATAGGAAACCTTCGCACTCAGTATGTGTGTGTGTGGTGAGGGGTCGCCCCTGCATACGAACTGCATACGAAAATAGACTAACAAGCTCAGCGAAGCGTACAATATCTGATAAACTGTATACTGTATGTACGTCTAATCTTTCTAACCTTGGTCTCTATGTCATTTTCTCAAACCATGTTCCTAGGCTAAACTATCAAGTTAATTTTGTTCTTAACAATAAATGAGTTTATTCATCAATTTGTGATACGTATTCATAGATTACTTGCCTCTAGGGCAATTTCCTTTCCGCTCCATAGAAAATATCCGAGAGTTGCTTTTGTATTCCTTTAGGAGACTGAGCAATGGCAATTAGCGAGAAAAAATGTAATTGACACAGTAAAATTGATTTTATTTCTGAATGGCCCCTTTTATGAACACTAAAAATGTGATATTTATTTACATTAATTCTAAACACAGGATAAAGAATTCCTCGGATCATCTATTATTTTTATGGCCCCCTATATTTTCCCCATTTCTCCTATTTATGAAGGTAAGTGAGTCACAGGACCATACCAAGGTCTCTAGTGTTGTCGTATCGACTAAGGTCCCTGCATATCAATTGGTATGGCAGTGCCAAATCCCAAGTCCATTTAAATTAAAATCATTTCAGGTGCAATATAAGCAAATTTTAACACTACTCTCCTCTTTTGTTCTTAAGTTTCTTTTGCTTTTTCTCCTGTTCTATAACCACAATTTATCCACAACCTCCCTGGCAAAGACTACGTGGTAATTTGCTGCTATTCTTCTCTCCTTCATGTTTTTCTACATACATCTGTATGTAAAACAATTTGTGGAAAAATGCCGCTACAATTTTTTTTCAAATCTCGATTCAACATGGACAAGTAAATATCTTACCACTTTGGTTTGTTTCCATTCAATGGTAAAAGAAGAGAAAAGGTGAGTCGAACAATCGACCCACCAGATATGGCATTTCATAATGTTCCCAGTGTTTGATAAGAAAGTCGAGAGCTAAAGACATATCAGTAAAATTACTTTTATAGAAACGGTAATAGTTTATTTGTATCTAACACATAAAATATGAATTGTATGTCATTAAAATCATCACCAGCCATGACTTACAGATAAATGGTACATATTTTATACTACTGTATAGTGAGTCGTGAAAAGATAAAAACAAATATTTGAAAGAGTTGAGCAATCATCAGTTGCATATTAAAGTCATTTGTATGATCACCGGTATGAGTGCCTACAAAGTATGTCGTAGTCACACGGGTTGACAGAGAGAACCATTTTAATACAAAAATGCACATACATACATACATACATACATACATCTAAAGAAATGCTATTAGTGTACATGTCTGAGGCACAATATTGCCCAAACCATGGGGGAAAACGAAATAGCAAACGGCAGTCCGTATTTAGTGATATCTTCTAACCAAACTAAAGGAAACAAAATGATAAAACATTACCTGGAAAGTCCACTTAGCCGCCATCAAATTACCACTACAGAATCTAGTATAACTGATTGGCAATGTTGATACAGCAGATGAGAAAATTCTGAATTATGTTTTCTTTGGTAAGTTAATATAGACATGAAGCTGGAGTGGTACTTTGGAAATAATAACCTAAAATGAGTTATCAAGCTGAACAGGGAAATACCTTCAATTTTCCAAATTACTCGTTAACAGAAAACCTTGGAGATAAAGCATTCAAAACTGTGATACTGAAAACACATATTACTGAATTGAAATAAACACCTCTATCCTGCTTATAATTTCGATTTTAGCTTTATATAATAAAACACAAATGTATACTTGTATCTTCATTATACTCAGTTTAGCCAGTGTTCCAGCACGCACGGATGCAATTGAACGCCACAAAAATAGGAGCCTACTATTCTGAGACTTTCAATTGCCGGACATTATTGATGATGACAAGCGACCTCAAAATGTATCTGTATTGCGCCAGATAGGCACCAATTTCTCTTGAAACGTTGTATGCTGACACAAACCTAACACTCTTACTAGCTGAGGTATTCAGTACCGTTATATTTTTATAGTACAAGAATAAATCTTGAAAATGCATTGCTGTTTTTGAAAGGTCAGTAGTTATAAATTTATACTTGTTGTATCATAAATTCTATTTATATTCCCCGATTTACATTTTGAACAGATTAAAACTCACAGAACGTTCTTTCATTAAAACTCGTAAATAAAAATAAAGTCAAAAGAAAGAGCTGGTTCTTCCTTTCAGACAATTCATAAAAATCATAAATAAAAATTAAGTCAAAAGAAAGAGCTGCCCCTTCCTTTCAGACAATTCATAAAAATCATAAATTAAAACTAAGTCAAAAGAAAGAGCTGCCTCTTCCTTTCAGACAATTCATAAAAATCATAAATAAAAATTAAGTCAAAAGAAAGAGCTGCCCATTCCTTTCAGACAATTCACAAAAATCATAGATAAAAATTAAGTCAAAAGAAAGAGCTGCCCCTTCCTTTCAGACAATTCATAAAAATCATAGATAAAAATTAAGTCAAATGAAAGAACTGCCCCTTCCTTTCAGACAACATTGTACTCACATTATTGCAACATTTCCTGCTTAGGTTTGTTACATTTATCTTAAGCTTCTTAAATTGACCATTTTCCACCTTTGGAGAGCTAGACTCTAAAAATATGGGTTTTCCGTTCATCATTTCTTCAGTTAGCCCGTTTGTTTGTTCGTCAGAAAGGGCGAGGTCACTGTGACCCAGAAAAGGAATATACATTTAGTTTTCGATCATTGAATTTACATCTTTTGAATATACGCTTACGAAACCACGTGCGTCAGTTTTGTGATTATTCAAAAGTTCCTTTGAGTCTGGTTCTTAGTATCAACGGTCAAGGTGAGGGTTGACAAATATTCACTAGCACCTTGATTTCTACTTCACATGCCTTTACCACACTTCACACATCTACTGCTGTATGTGACTAGATGTAACACAAGTTCCAGTTGTTGTTTAGGACGCAGGTAAATCCTAGTAATTTTGAATGAAATGTTAAAAGGCATTCCCAATACTTATCCGCGTGACCCACGTTATGATTTTGTTTTTTGCTTTGAACGTCTGAAGTAAAATGAAACTGGCATGGAGCTCCAAGAACGCCCTAGCTTTTGTTTCTGGTTAAATGCGGGACATTACTTTTGGTAAGGTAACCTTTATTTGTTAAAAATGGAAACTCAGTCACATGAGCAAACTCGGACTATATGAACTCCAAACTGGAGTACACGGCAGAGTTGTCCTAGTTTAACTTAGTTCCGCCATCAGAACTGATGCTAATTACATGATAACGATCTCCAAACTAAATACTTACTATATGTTTGTGTGTTTGTTTGTTACGAATACCAGTATCATCGATTTAATTTATAATATAGTTTTAGTTAAGTAATTTGAGTTTGTGATATTTAAATTTTAAATACTATAACTCAGTGACTAGCTAGCAATACAGTAAAATATATGTACATAACGTTGTAGGAATATTGTTCATAAACCAAGGCCAATCGCTAAGGTTAAGTCAAAAACTATTTAAGTCAAATACGCCACGCATTAATTTATTTGGACGTCACGTAAACATCACGTGAAAGTAGGAGTACATTTGCCTGTATAGCTATTCATGCACGTATAGGGTCATAACATGACTATTTGAGTTATTTAGAAATAATACGATTTAATTGATCCACAGTCTTTCAGTCAAGCACGATTTTGTTCATTTGGTGAGTATATAGAGACTATGTAATGAGAATACACGCATCATTTTTTTTTCTATTCTTCAGTCTATGCCAGTTTAGAAGAAATAGTGTTTTATTTACAATATTT
>JAECUM010019747.1:0-48195 GCA_016617855.1 Megalonaias nervosa
ATATATACATATATATATATAACCAAAATTTAATTATCATAATTTACCCTCTATCCAGATATTCCAAAAGAAACTGAATTAACATTCCTTTCTTTTCAAGTGATATTAAACCAGCACATCTTCTGTTGATAAAGATTGGAAAACACACGTGTTAGTAGTATTAGTAGAAGTCTAAATTCCTAAAATTGATTATTAATATCTTTTTTTTATAAACTAAATTTTTCCAAACGTTCTTCACAGCTCCTGACAGATGTAATATATTAAGAATTAAACAATATGAGATTCACACATAAAGGTTGATATTCTTAAACCATTTTTATAATTATATCAAAACAGTAAAGAACTGAAAAACGTCATAGTAAGCTAAAAACGCTGTGGAGTCATTTCCTCCACAAACGCACCTCCCCACTCACCTACACACCCATACTCGAAGAACGGACCAAGTTCGATAAATCTGCCCTTACAGAATTATGAGGGCAATTTCCACAGATACTGGCTATACGTCACAGATGCAACGTCATTTACGAGAAAATAGTGACAGTTTTCGGAATTAACGGTCCATCTAACTTAAACTGGCAGATTTACGTTATCAAATATATTATAAATGTAAAAACAAAAATGAACTGTAACAGTGTGATTTTTGTAAGATGTAATTGCAACATATAAATGAGTGAATCTTACCGCGGTCAGTGTGACAAGAAACAAGTTAAATTCACTAATGGGCAAGGTACTGTATAAATTTCTGAAGTGCACTAGTGTAACATCCCTGGTTTGGGGCATGATTGATTTTTAATTAGAGTCTATTGGGATACCCGTCAGACAGATGGAAAGGCAAGGTGAATTTCAGTTTAAGTAGCGGGAAAATGACAAAGTAGAGACAATCCAGAGATATGTTTGTGCCCTTTGAATTAAATGTCATAACGTGAAACTTTCCGGGATTTGGTTTATCTAATAATGGCGGAATAGAGAATTATTCAAATTTCGATGGGTGTATATTAATTTTCAGCGGTTAGATAAATTCAATACTTATGGGCTAAGCTAAATAAAGGGTGTGTTTTCACTGTTGTAAGTATTCTCCTTCGGAAAATTAGGTAGTCTATGTACCTGAGGGAAGACAAGAAGTTCTTAGCTCAGATATTAGTAGAAAGTACTTTCTTGTTAAAATTGTCTATGGGACGGGTGTCTGGAAGTTTGAAGGACACGGAACGTAAAGTATAAAAAGATTCGGCAACGTAAAAACGTGCGAGTCTCGGAAAGCACAAGTTCACTGTCTCAGTCTCATGCAATGTTCGTGTCATGAGTTCGTAATTATTTGTTTGAGTTTATTTTTTTAAATTCACACATCAATTTTACTTTCATGAGTGCGGTAGATAACCGTTTGCATTCATTCGTCTTGAATGTTTTATTACTCGTTTGTTCTAGGAATTTCATGCATTACTTCTGATACGAATTTGAGAGAATTGTGTGAATTTATCTGTCTTAAATGATATGAATCACGTCGGCTAGCAATTGATATTACTATGTCTGGAGATGTTATGCCAATGAAATGCTAGTTAGTATATATTATAGTTGACATGAAGTGGATTTCCTTGATTCATTTGTATAATTAAGACGTGAATTCTGTTAAATGAGAATCAATGGTATTAGCATTAAGGGTGTTTGCTGGCTGACATTAAACCCAGTTAGTGATTTATAGCCACATCATGGCATCGTAATGGCTTATTGTGTCTAGTTTATCATATAGGCCTTTTCAATAAGTGTTGTTGTCTCCCCTTGGTAGGAACTCTTTCGTGCATCTTTTGCACATGCGTTAACTGCCACTTCTACTTCCGCAGCCTATGTGGAATCAGGTCACAATTGTTAGTTCCAGTTCAGTCCCACGAATGTAGTCCCAGTCTATCTTCAGAGCATTTTTTCCTGCCTCCATTTGGTGGTGATACAAGAGTTAGATTTAGGCATTCCTGGTATGGATATTAAGGTAATTGTTTATTCTTTAGAATATGATCTTATGGTGTGGTTGTCTGTGTCTGTTTCGGCGACAGTACACAGTGAGTAATAAGGCCTTATGTAACGATCTGAAATCTGTGTTCCATTGCACATTGCTTTGTTTACAATCCAGCCTCTTAAAGAAAGGCTGGTGAACCTGTGAGAAGAACTTCACCTTGAAGTCATCTTTGAAGTTAGTTTAGATTAACATATGATTTGTATTGATTGTCACACAGTGGAAAGTTCAATACTAATAAACAAATGTAGAGACTATACAGGAAAATTATTTGTGATCCGAGTCCATGTATTACAGCAGTCTGTTATGCCATATATATGACGACATTACTTTCGAAATTTCTGTGGCAATAATTTTGAGTTTTAAAAATCCTACCTATATAACAACACAGATTTACAACTAGTTCAGTAATCAATATATGTTCATGTCAATTGCAGTCTTTATAAAAAAAAAGAAAGATTTATACTCTTTACAGTCACTTTATATCTCTTTCTTATCATCGCTGACCGACCATACAAAGAAACACCGCTAAGCATACGTGTTTAGTACATTTCAGGAACAATTCCTTTCAAATAGAAATAATTTAGTTTTTCTACCATAATATTAGCCTTAGTTTCAACTGAATTACGATAAGGCGATATCTGACGTACCGATAAGGCGTACTGAATTACGATAAGGCGATATCTGACGTACTGATAAGGCGTACTGAATTACGATAAGGCGATATCTGACGTACCGAGAAAGGAGATAGCTTTGACCCCATAAGAAAAAAAAACCTGACAAGTTTTGAGGCTGTCTATTATTATTTTAAAAAGGGGAAATAGCTCCAGATGCCTACACATAGAGAGGCAAAGAGAGGATAAAAATTACTGTAGATGGCCCGAAATGAGGTTGGAGAGACAGCGAGATGAGGAAAGGAATACGTCGACTCTAATCTGTCACCAACGCTGAATTTGGAAGGACCGGCAAGCCGCCAGGTTATAATGAAACTTGTCTTATCGATAAAAACAGAACAGCTAATTGCTTTTTTAAAAATAAATTTGGTAATCTTATTTCTACGAGAAGTGTATCATTCAATGTCATGTTCAATTTTATTTTGTTTATATAATTGATTAAATTGTTATATTTTGCATACGGCGGCTCGTGTTGTTCTATTCTATATCTCTGGTCAGGTCTCCATCCATTAATTTAATATTTCATTTTATTTTATTATTTACTCGATCTGGACAATAACACCATGGTCAATGATCCTCTAGATAATGATAACCAAACCCACCACGCAACATGAACAATGTTGATTGGTTGCACATTGCAACAAACCTCGTGATTTTTATTTATGTTATCGTTTTAATGATTTGATGGATTTTAGTGATTCTTTTGTTAGATTATGTGGAATAGGTTTTAGGGACATATATCTCAAACCGAGTAGTTAGCGAATAAGTAAGATGATTTTGTTGATTTTAGTGTTGGTGGTCTTTATGGAAATTTTAACTGTACTTTCTACATCATACCGTGGAAATGGAAGATAATCTTCATACGAAACTCTTGTTCACGGTAATGTTTGGAAGCTTGATTTTAGTTTGGCAAGAATTGAAATTAGCCTCTTAGTTTATAAAGGTTGCCGCTGTTTAATGCAAATGCACAATAAAGTATCGGCAAGACTATTGGTGTTTGTCGCTTTTCGCAAAACTCCGGTGGCCTATGTGGTTAGAGCGTCGACCTCGGATGCGGGATGTCGCGGATTCGAACCCCGAACAAGTCATACCAGAGACATAAAAATGGTACTAGCAGCTGACCCACTTGGCGCCCAACAGTGAGAGGTTAGTGTTATGACTGCTGTGACTGGGTGGGACATGATGCCACATGTCTGTAGCATGATGCCACAGTGCTAGACATCACTATATAAACTGCCACACTGCAGACATCGTAGCGATATGACTCAAATTGTTATAACTATGTTAAAAATCCAAATCACACACAGACACCCACTAACACACACAGCCGAAATTTATTGGTGGGTCGAATAAACGAATGTAACATATCATCGCATAGGTACGGTCACATCTAATACTACTTTTAAGCAGATTGCTGTGTTCTCCAAACTGCCATTGTGTGACTGTTAAGAGTATGTGAGATATTATCAATGATTTTCGATAATCATTGATTTTACTGCTACTACTACTACTGTTATTATTATTATTATTATTATTATTATTATTATTATTATTATTATTATTATTATTATTATTATTGTTCTTGTTGTTGTTGTTGTTATTATTATTATTATTATTATTATTATTATTATTATTATTATTATTATTATTATTAAAAAATCAACACAAATTTAAATTGATTTAGAGAGATACCTCTTCCTTAGGGCCGGCCTTAGTAATTTTTTTTAAATATATCTAAAGAGAGAAAGTAATTTTAAAGCGATGGAAGAAAATTTTAAGTTCAATATCATATAAAACTTGTTTAAAAGTTTATTTCCAAATGCTGTGTTCACATGGGCCTCGCGCGTAAATCCAGGGGGGCCCCGCCAAAATGATCCAAATTGGGCCCCGCGTTACGTAAGGCCGTTCCGGCTCTTCCTGTAATGCTATAGAATGTTTCTGATGTTTCCTCAGACATGTTTCGATAAACAATAACATGAAACAGTTAAACGTTTTATCTTCCTTGTTAGATAATTCACCATATTGTGTTCATGCGTCTTGGCCAGTATGGATATATGTTGCGCAAGTACTAAAAAAGACTACTTCGCTGTATGCAAGTGATATTGACTGGTGAATGCTTGAGAAATGGTGAGTGTTATTTTATTTAGATTTCAAAGCGTGGGCACCAATTTATTTTCCATAAATAATCTAAGCTACAATTTAATATCCGACTTTCTGAGGAACAGGACTGTAACTTTGGGATATATCTCGAAGGAATTATTACCATTGACAATATCCAACAACATGCGCATATTGTAGCATTTTGTTTGGTTGTCTTTTTTGTACTTATTGGACTTTAACAACCATAAACCATGTCATCTATTATCACGAAGTCAAAGAGAAAGTCTTTTAGAATGAAATAAATGTCTTTATGTTTACCAGTTATTTTTAAAATGTGAAAGTGGTAGGTTCTAAATGTAGTAGTAGTAGTGATAGTAGTTGTTATTGTTGTTGTTACTACTGTTGTTGTTGTTCACTTAATAAAGCTTATTGCAATACCTGCATTCCCAGCCATACATTTGATTCTGTCGTTAAGATGTGGAAGTTACATTCGATGATTTGTTAAATTTGTTTGGTTGCATATGCGACATGCATGATGTCTATATATACCTGATGGAAAATAGACCCGAGACTGTTGTGACCTGTTAAGTCTCTTTAACGTGTTGAATCGTACGTTATGTAAATCTAAAGTAGGTTGTAATATTAATGGTTTCTGTATGAATCACCTAGTTATGCTGAAGATATGTCTGTAACTGTCCCTGCAGTACGAACATTGATGTCTGTAACTGCCCATTGTATACGAGCATTAATATCGGTGACTGCATCTGCAGTACGAGCATTGATGACTGTAATTGCCCCTGCAGTACGAGCATTGATAATCTGTAATTGTCCCTGCAGTACGAGCAATGATGTCTGCAACTACACTTGCAGCACGAGCATTGATGTCTGTAATTGCCCCTGCAGTACAAATATTGATGTCTGTAATTGTCCCTGTAGTAAGAGCAATGATGTCTGTAACTACACTTGCAGCACGAGCATTGATATCTGTAATTGTCCCTGCAGTACAAATATTGATGTCTGTAATTGTCCCTGCAGTACAAGCATTAATGTCTGTAAATCCACCTGCAGTAGGCCTACCAATCTGATTAAAATCAGATCTCCACTGTCCTACTCTATCTGACAGCTACCGCTTAAGAGTCAACGTTCATGAGACCTTTGAATTAGCCAAAAGACATGCAGCTTTTAGAAATCTGAAAGTTAATGAAATCGTTCGGGACACTTGATGCTCTTCAGTCATATTGCTCAGTCCCCCAAACACGATGACATAAGACTTCATCTGATTGGCTGATAAAATTAGCGATTATCTTAATAACATTGGTCACCAGAACATGACCCCCAAGCTTTCGATGTCAGATATTCATATAGGACAGTCAAGATATGATTTTACTCAGAATGCCTGCAGTACGAGCATTAATGTCTGTAGCTGTCCCTGCAGTACGAGCATTGATGTCTGTAACTGTCTCTGCAGTACGAGCATTGATATCTGTAACTGCCCCTCACTACGAGCATAGCAGAAATGATTCGCTATCTGTGACAAACCATACTATTGAAAATAACATACTGTATAGTCCTATGACTCTGTGAGGTAAGATGGAAGAATATTGGAGAAACAACTACTCTGGAAGGCCACAAACTGTACTTCAGTGGCAGAGAGGACAAACATGAGCAGGGAGTTGGGTTCCTTGTTCACAAGGACAGCGTGAGTACTGTCATGGGCTGTCGGCCAGTCTCCAGCCGGCTCATCACCATCCGCCTCAGGGCAACTCCATTCAACATCACCATCATACAGGCATACGCCCCAACATCAGACTATGATGACGCAGATGTGGAAGACTTCTATGACCAGCTACAAGAAGTTGTGGATAAAACACCTAAGAAAGACATTCTGGTTGTGCAAGGCGATTGGAATGCCAAGATAGGCGAGGACGCTTGCATAAACTGGAAATGAACATGTGGGCATTGCTGCAATGCACAGACCAATGAGAGAGACCTGAGGCTCCTGGAATTCGCTAGTTACAACGACCTTATGCTGGCAAACACCTTCGGCCAATACAAAGTATCCAGAAGATGGACATGGCACAGTCCAAGCGGAGACCATCACAGTCAGATCGACTACATCATGGTAAAGAGGCACATACAGTCAAGTGTAAACATCGCCAAGACCCGAAGTTTTCCCGGAGCGGACATTGGAAGTGACCATGATCTGGTGATGATGATCTACAGGCTACATCTAAAGAAGGTCAAGAAAGATAACCAAACAAAAATAAAGTTCGATCTCGAGAAACTGAAGGATCCAGAAGTAGCAGAAGCCTTCCAAGCAAAGATTGGTGGGAAATTTGCACCGCTCACCATCTTCGACGCTGACGATAAGACATGGACACGTTGATCACCACCTTTAATACAGCAACGACCGAAACAGCCAGCGAGATCCTTGGTAGACATCGCCCAGTCAAGAAGCCCTGGGTCACAGCTGAGGTCCTGAACCTGTGTGACAAGAGGAGGGAACTGAAGAAGAAGAATGATACAGAAGGGGCAGAGCAGTATAAGGCAGTCAACCGGGAAGTCAAGAAAAGCATGAAAAAAGCAAAAGAGAACTGGATAGAAGAACAGTCCAAAGACATTGAGGGAAACTTGAAAAGGAACAACAGCAAGAAAGCGTACCAGCTGGTCAAAGATCTAACAAGCACAAAACAACGGCGAGTTACCTCCTTACAGGACAAAACCGGAAACTGCCTCACAGAAGAAAAAGACATTCTGAAAAGATGGACAGAGTACTGCGCAGAACTTTACAACCACCAACCCATAATAGATCCAGAGGTACTGAACGTCCCTCCAGCAACTAACAACGACAACCACCCTATCCTATGGGATGAAGTAGAAGCAGCAGTGAGATCGTTGAAAAAGAGGAAGTCGGCAGGAGCGGACAACATCCCAGCAGAACTGGTCCAAGCATGAAGGGACAGTCAGCATCGGAGGCAGAACAGTTACCAACTTACGTTTTGCCGACGACATTGATGGACTAGCAGGAAATGAACAAGAAATATCTTGCTTAGTAGAGAGCGTCGACAAAACCTCTGCAGCCTACGGCATGGAAATCAATGCAGAGAAGACCAAAATGATGACCAACAACACCAAGGGCATCAGTACTGACATTAGGGTCCAAGGTACGAAGCTAGAAACAGTCCACAGCTTAAAGAATTTGGGGGGAATTGTAACAGATGAAGGATCAAAGCCTGAAGTACTCTCCAGGATTGCGCAGACAACAACAGCGCTGACAAAACTGAAGCCCATCTGGAACGACAAGAACATCGCTCTCAGTTCAAAGGTCAGACTGATGCACTCACTGGTTATCTCCATATTTCTCTACGCCTGTGAATCATGGACCATAACAGCTGACTTAGAGAAAAGGATACAAGCCACAGAGATGAGATGCTTCCGAAAGATCCTCGGCGTCTCATACAAAGACCGTGTCACCAATGAAGAAATACGGCAAAGGATCAGACAAGCCATTCGGCCTCACGAAGACCTCCAGAGCACAGTGAAAAATCGTAAACTGCAGTGGTATGGGCATGTCTCACGATCATCAGGTCTTGCCAAGACAATCCTGCAAGGCACTGTACAAGGAAGAAGAAAGAGAGGCAGGCAGAGAAAGAGGTGGGAAACAACATTCGAGAGTGGACAGGCTTGACATTGAGCGACTCAATGAGAAAGACGGAAAATCGAGAGGAATGGAGGAAGCTGATTGTTCGGTCTTGTGTGGTGCCCCAACGGTCTACCAGACTACGGGACTGATGATGATGATGATAGTCCTATAGATAACTCCTTAGTGCTATTTACACCAAAAGGTTTTGACATTCTTGTAAAATCCCAATTTGTGTTGAATGTGGACAAAATGTTACCACATTCACATATCGTGCCCATTTATTTCCTTGAAAACTTGTCTGATAAAGAGGAATCCGAGTTTTTCTGCTACTCGCTGTCATGTTAATGGCAACTCGGTAAGAACCACCGAAAAATGGGAAGCTACTGGCAGGCTTTCTCACATACCCACAATGGCCGAGTCGAGGACTCAGACCCACGCTGGCAGAGGTGAGATAGCACTGAACGGTAAGGGTGAGCAATTTAGACCACTCCGTCCCCACTTTTATTTTGCATATACATGTAGATGTAATACTTCTCGTCACTAAAATAACGATTTTTATTTGAAGGACGGATTAAATTAGTGGATATATTGAAAATGTTGGACCATGACAGAATTTATAATTGTACGATCTTTTTGTTGTGTGGGATACACCCACTCGTAAATAAATAGAGAAATTTGCCAGATCCATCGTATAAAGCGCCTACAACAACTCTACCCACCGATCGATCTAATTACTAGATGGTTCGCCCTTCTGTACTCAGTACACATACGGAAAGTCTTATCTGGTTTCGGCACTAGAATACAAGGTGAACTCCAGTCCCTTTTTCTTGATTAGATAAAGTCATTCTCCAGCGAATACTGAACTTCTTTCTTCAGATAGTCTTGTTTGAGAGGATTCATCCTATAAGGGTGTTGCTTTACTGGCGTTGAATACACTATTTCAATGTCGTCGAAGGTCTTATTTGTTCGTGTTGGAATATCTGGAAATAAATGTTCATATTCTTTTAGTAGCTGTTTCACTCCATTCATCTCTTGTGGCAGCAGATGCAAAATTGTCTGGTCGAGATTGTCCAAGATTCAGAATTGCAAATATTAGTCACTTCAAAGTCCGATTTCTCATCTTCATATAAATTATTAAATGTTGTGTGTGTGGCACAGGTACTACTAAATTAATTAAATAATTTACATGGCTATCTCTGTCTGTATACTACTAACATATTACTATGACAAAAATAATCCTATCTTGGCAACCAGGAATATGAATACTGTAATTTAAGTCACAAACTTTCTTACTAACTTTATAGACAAAACGATACATACTCTGTAGAGAATCTCGAACAGATTCCTTAACAGGAAAGAACAACAGGTGAATATCTTTGTTTATTTTCCTGTGTCTCTCTGAAGGCCAAAATGTGTATTAAAAAAGAACTTTACCAAAGCTTCTACCAAGATCTCAGTTTTAATATTCCTCAAAGGAATAGCTTCTAGAAACCTTGTGGACGCACACATAATCGTCAAAATGTATCAGTTGCTTAACTTGGTCTTAGGTACAAAACCGCCGCATCTACCATTCTTCTATTAAATGGTTTATCAAACGCATGAATAGATGACAGATGAGCTTTGGATATCTTCAGATTGGGTTTTCTTACCATCTGACAAGTGTTCCAAGATCTGCAGCAATTACATCTTTCGGCCTATAAAAAGGATTGAAGATCGTGGAATAGGTCTTACTGACTCCTAAATAACCAGACAATGACGTTTCATCGCTAGACTAAGGACTCCCTGTGAATACGATGTAGCAACAACAATTTGATAGCTAACAGGCCACTCATGGCCAGCGGGCACCTCAGGTGGCCTCCATTTCCTCATAGGGACCCCATTCTTCAAGAAATAACAAGTAACCTGTATTTCTATGAGTGTCCTTTATTGGTCAGTTCGTATTCCTTTAATCTAAACTCACTATCTCCATCCTCCTCTGTCCTGTGCTTGTTCCTTCATTTTTCTCTGTCTTCCTTTCTCTTTTGCGTTTGCATAACTCTGTCTCTCTCGTCCTTCTGTATTTGCATTTGGTCTCTCGTCACTTCCTTATTTTTCTCTTCCTTTCTCTATTGGATTGCATTTGACCCTTCTGTAGTTGCAAATTTACTTGCTTAAGCTGAAACTTTCTCAATTCATCTTCCCTCTGGTTCTTTTCCTTTAATTCCATTAATTTACAAACCGAACCACAGATAGTAACCTCCTTATTAAAAATAAAACACCCACATGAAGAACACACGTTTCCACCAAATAAAATATCGAAATATTCTTGATCTCTTGTTTCCCTAAGAAGCCTTCACTTCAACAAGATCATAATTCTTATCAAGTTCAAGTTACTCGTCCTTTTTAAGGACTCTGATGTCCTGGTGAAGGCTTGTTGGATTTCAATGTTAATTCTCCAGCTATGAAATCAAAGTACTAGAGACTCCTAAAATTTCATACGATAAAATTCAAACTTCAAAATTCAATCTTCTGAAATATCGGAATCTCAGAAATATTAAAACTTCAAAAATGTTAAATCAACTCAGATCCTCAAAATATTCAAATGAGGTTCACATTCAGAGACGAGTTCCCTTAAAAGGTATTCCGTATGATGGTTGTAAAGTGTTTATATGCTGCCTTGCTAGTACCGCCGAATTATCACAGTTCTAAATGGATATGTTTCTACTCCGACGTAATCCCGTGAACGTAGAATATCACTGACATCCTTGAACGTTTCACATAATCCGATAGTAATAATTAAATATTCAAGTCCTTGAATACATTCACATAATCAAGTAAGTATTGGCTGTTTATATTAAAGATCTTCCACTCTGCTAAATTCAACGAATACATACTAATAAATAAATCACTATTTCTTCTAAACGACTCTTACAGAACTGAACATAACTGAAGAATGGAATACGTCGTGCGTGTATTCTCATTATCTAGTCTCAATATACGCATCAAAATAAACAGAATCCAATTCACTTAAAGATTCGAGAAGAATTAAATCGTATTGTTTTAAAAAAACTCAGTCATATTATGATCTTCTCAAACTATTGAACCAATCAACAACTAGGGCGTGCATGGTAGCGCTAACAGAGCAATGCACTCCAAGCTTCACGTGATGGTTCGTCACCTCCATTCGAATTAAAGCGTGGCTTACTTGACCGACATAATTGTTCGCTTGACCTAGCGATCTGCCGTGGCTTATGAATGAGAATTCTATAACGTAATGTACATGTACTTTACTATGGTTCTAGCCAGCCAATGAGATAAAGAATTTAAAATATATCTATCATAGATAAAAATGACTTAAACAAAAACTATATTATAAATTAACAGATAATACAGATATCCGTAAAAATGGGCACCTTTGATTAAGTATATCATAAATATTGCAATTAAAACCTCGTGATTTCGAGATCTAAACGCATTAGCTACTGTCAATAAACCCAAATTTGGCGTTGACAGCCCTATGGTTTCTAGAATTGCTATTTTCCAAAGGGCACTCTGGCGATAACTGAATACAGTCCAACCTGTCTCCTAAGGATTCTCATTAGGAACACGTAGAAGACGTTGTTATTAACAAATACTATCTCTGTATACAGGTAAATATGGTCCATAATGAATAAACTATACTGTTCTTAGCCATTATATGCTAGCACGTTTGACCGACGTTTATTGTATTGAGCCCTCTTCTTCATTCCAGCATCAGGCGATAGTAATGTTTCTACAGCTGGTGGCCTGCCTGTGTTCGGCAACTTCCTCTTTCAACTGCACAACTAAAAAACCCGAGAGCTTCTTCAGCCAAGAATGCAACCAACTTAAGACCTGCGATTGCAGCAATAAAAACCTTACAAGTCTGACTTCTGTGAAACTAAACCATACTGAATGCTGCTATTTGGATCTAAAGAAAAACCAGATAAAACTTTACAGAGGTATTTTCAATGAATGGGTCAGCATCTTAGGACTGGATCTCTCAGATAATAATCTCACTGAAATACCAGTGGGTTCTTTCGATGGACTATCAAATCTAAAGTACCTACGTCTTCAAAACACCGGCCTGGGCTTAACGTCAACAGGCTTGTCTGAGGGCTCATTTCGAGGATTACATCTTCAGTATTTAGATCTCACCAACAACAATTTTAAAACCTTTAAAATGTTGACCAGTGCAGTCACCCCGATTTACACGTTACAGAATCTGTATGTTGAAGGTTGCGACAGATGTGAATTTAACGAGTCATGGAATAACCTGACAAACCTAACTTCTTTGGATCTCTCGGGATATTCTCCTGACAAGAATTCATATCGGGACTGTCACATCACGAAACTTTCTTCAAAGACATTCATTAGCGTGCCCTATCTAAGAAACCTTTCACTTAGTGACTGTGGACTCGAGGACATTGAACCAGAAACATTCGCTTCTCTAACGCACCTAGAGTATCTTGACCTCTCTCAAAACAGCCGCTTAAACTTCACCGGTGCTGCAAAAGGACTGCGTGGATTGAATGCCACGAATGTAAAATGGTTGAAAATGAATCAAATCAATTCTGACACTGGTTTGGGAACGATGATAACTAAAACACTTTTCGAAACATTTATAGGCTTGCCGCTCGAGGAACTCTATCTAGACGCAAACAAATTGGAGATCTTCGAACTGGGAGCGATACCTCTCCTCCCGAGATCCCTGAAAAAGGTGTCAGTGGCATACAACAGACTGGCTCTGGACGATTACCTCGAGGATATCGCTATGGACGAAGATGGTGGTAAGAATCTCCAGTCTCTTGAATATGTCGACTGTTCTTACCAGCAAGCATTCTCTGTTTTGTTGAGGGAATATCAGATGTCACAAAATTCTAAGAAAAGGAAAAGAAGAGAAATACTTCCAGGACTCACATGGCTTGAAAGTGGCTTGATCATAGTCATTGCTCCACCGCCAAATGTTAAAGTCATCAAATTTAGCGAGTCATCGTGGCGTTTGGCACTCCTTGCTGTCAGATTTGAGAATAATAGCATTGAGGAGTTCGATCTGTCAAAAAACAATATAAATTCATGGATTGGGCCAGTCGAAGGACTCGGGAGCTTGAAACGACTGTATCTATCTAATAACAATTGCATAAATGTATCCAACAGTTTCTTCACGAAATTCCGCTCATTAGAGGTTTTGGATATAAGTCAAAATTTCTTAGGTGACATTTTTAATGATGGAAGTCATGGAGAGGTGTTCTCTGGCCTAGATAATTTGAAATATCTAGACATTTCTCTTAATAGAATTCGTTCCCTGCCAAAGATGATTTTAAAAGGTTTAAGTTCCCTTGAAACCTTAAATATATCACAAAATTTTTTGGCAGAGTTTGATGTAGATCTTAGTTCTTGTCTTAGATTAAGGATACTAAACCTGACTCAAAATCAGCTTTACTTATTGACGATTGATGTTCAAGACAAACTAGAAACCGCGAGTAAAAACTCCCCAGTTACTGTCCTCTTACAACAAAATTCTCTATCATGCACGTGCGACGCGTTAGACTTTTTGTCTTGGAAAGTAAGTACTCGAGTAAACCTAACTTTTGGAAGAAGTGACACTTGTCGGATCTCTAAAGGCGAAAACATAGAACTTGCAAATTTCGACAATACTTTATTGACCAAGATGAAGAAACAATGCACATCTTACACACTTCTTATAGCAGGGAGTGTCGGTCTTTTCCTTTGCTTCCTAACAGTCATATTCTCTGCTATTGCTTATCGATACAGATGGAAGATCCGTTATCTTTATTATATTGCACGAAGCCATCGTGCAATGAAAAATTATTATGCTGGCTATAGTACAGTTTGTGCGTATGACGCCTTTATTTCCTACGCGGATGAAGACGTGAGTTTCGTGAGGGATGAAATCATACCACGGCTTGAAGGTCAAGACGGATTGCGATTATGTTTAGCTGACAGAGAGTTCATTCCTGGTGTTTCAATTTCTGAGAATATCGTGAATGCTATTTTAGAAAGTAAAACATCTATTTTCATCATGACTACTAACTTTTTGAGAAGCCATTGGTGCAAATACGAGATTAATATAGCAAGAGTCAATAGTATTGAAAAAGATACTGACAGTATGATCATGGTTATGCTGGAAGACATTCCAAACAATCTACTTCCTCTCGAGATTTTGGAACTGTTTAGAAGCCAGACTTATTTGGATTATCCTAAAACGACTGAGGAACGCGAAACATTTTGGAAAGCACTAAGCCATGCTGTTCAGACAGAGGCATGAGACCTGTCTTGCTTTTTTCATGAATCAAAGTCTGATCATTTGTGTCTAAAACAAAAGTGAAAATTCGCCGTATTTAAATATCTCACTTTTTATGTCAGGTTGTCTTAATCTCTAACACACGAGGAACACATCTGCAGACAGTGATAAAAGACGTGGTTATTAATTTGCCCATAAAAATTGCATATATTACTATATGTGACAGTATGTATAGAAAGAAGTAATAGTCACACATTTAGGTTAGAAATTGATGAAAGTAATTGTTGTTAATATTGGTTTAACGCCATTTTTCAATATATGATAGAATAAACTTGACGGCTAGTATAATTAGTGGAGCAAGAACTCGGGAACAGTTCGGTAAGAACCACCGCCCTACTGGAAGCTATTGGCAAGCTTTCTTACAAACCCACATTAGCCGAGCCAGAGGTTCGAACTCACGCGGACAGAGAAAAGATGATTAGTAAAGGCGAGCGCTTTAGACCACTCGGGTATCCGTTGCCCCAATTAAAATTACTAAAGTGATTTGTGTGACAATGGATCTAAATGTTTATCTTGTATGGAAAAAATCTTTGACATCGGGGCTTACGCTGTAACTACTCGGTACATTGTCTTGTTTTCTTCGGAAGTTAAAATTCGAGAGTATATATTTTCTTTGCAAACGAATTGCATACGAAGGAAATTCATAGTTGTTGGTGAAACTAAACTGAAGGCAATTTACAGATTGTTCTTAAGTCAATATATTTTATACTGATTTCTAGAAGTAAGTAACAACACTTGAAAGACTATTGAGTACCTAGGCAATGGGAATTAAGTGCCTTGCCCAAGGACAAACTGTACAGTTATTAAGTGCCTTGCCCAAGGACAAACTGTACAGTTATTAAGTGCCTTGCCCAAGGACAAACTGTACAGTTAGCCGAGAACCATTATCTTTACATTGGTTACTTACTTGACCATAAAAAACGTACATATTTTAATCAAGTTTGATTGATTTCGAATTAAAATAATATCCACAATAGTGGCTGTGGTCCAACCATAAGATTTGATTACCATTTTCACTTCATCTTAATTTTTCTTTCTTTTCACATGGAAGTCTAATAATCCACAAAACACATGTACAGTTTCTTAAATTATCTTTCAGGTCATTGCGTCGGTCATGAATTTCAACGACCGACGTAATTTTAGTTTCTATTTGAACTTTAAGGCTAAAAATCAAAACTGTCTGAAACATATTTCACCAAGATGTCTTGAAGTTACATATAAACCTACAACATTATATTTAGTAAGAATTAGGTCACACGATTAAATTGCAGGATTTAGATATAAGTCTACAGACAGATGAATGTTATGTCAGTGGACAAATAGAATAACTTATTCATCGTTATACATTCATGATATTCATAGCTTTATTATGAAATATATTGCAATAATGTACTGGACGAATCTGAGTATCTCATAAAACAGACATATCAAGGATTGTGTTGGATAAAATTCGGGCCACATACAGGTAAGCTGCCGTGATATGACTCGATGTTCGTGAAACAACTCTTTGTTCCTGTTTTCAATTGCGTAAACTTCAGATTGTTTTATATATCTTCAAATTAATGTATATGTTTATGCTTAATTTATTTTTCCGATGAAATATTATGAAATCGATGCAAATATTTTTCACATTTCTGCTTTGACTTCTAACCACACTGATAGGCTTTAGGGCAACGAACTACTTTTCTAGTTTAAGATGACTAACGAATTACCAAACTCGACATTTACCTTTTCAAATCTTTTATTTAAGTCTGTTTATAACATTACTTAAGCCGCGTGTGCAATACATATGTAAAATACAATTTTGTAGGCTATTGCTCTAGCATTTACTAGCAATTAACACAAAAATATGGCATGTGTAATACACAACATAGCTTTGAAGATACATAAATATAGTATGTTTAATATACCACTATAGCTTTGGATATCTTAAAGACACATAAATATAGTGTGTGTAATAGACCCCATTGCTTTGGGTATCTTAAAGACATTAATACAGCGTGTGTAATATACCCCCATTGTTTTGGGTATCTTAAAGACACGAAAATATAGCCTGTGTAATATACCCCCATTGTTTTGGGTATCTTAAAGACACGAAAATATAGCCTGTGTAATATACCCCCATTGTTTTGGGTATCTTAAAGACACGAAAATATAGCCTGTGTAATATACCCCCATTGTTTTGGGTATCTTAAAGACACGAAAATATAGCCTGTGTAATATACCCCCATTGTTTTGGGTATCTTAAAGACACGAAAATATAGCCTGTGTAATATACCCCCATTGTTTTGGGTATCTTAAAGACACGAAAATATAGCCTGTGTAATATACCCCCATTGTTTTGGGTATCTTAAAGACACGAAAATATAGCCTGTGTAATATACCCCCATTGTTTTGGGTATCTTAAAGACACGAAAATATAGCCTGTGTAATATACCCCATAGCTTTAAGTATCTTAAAGACACATAACTATAGCGTGTGTAACATACCCCCCTTTGCTTTGCGTATCTTAAAGACACATAAATATAGAGCGTGTAATATACCCCCCTTTGCTTTGGGTATCTTAAAGACACATAAATACAGAGTGTGTAATATACCCCCCTTTGCTTTGCGTATCTTAAAGACACATAAATATAGTGTGTGTAATAATAATAATAATAATGAGGACTTTGTATAGCGCCTAATCTTTAGAAGCTCTAAGCGCTTTGCAACATTTGACAACACTTAAAAAACATATATAATGATATGATTACAAAATTAAAAACAAACACCACGAAAGTAGAAACAGAAAATATGCTGTAAATATTTAAGGCAAGGATACATTATTAGGTCTTTAAGTCTGTTCTTGCAGTTGAAATAGGTGAGTTTTAAGAGCGCTCTTGAATGAGATCACTGTGTCTTTGTGTCTAAGTGCAGTGGGCAATTCGTTCCACGTTGCTGGGCCCTGGTATGCAAAAGAAGCGTTGTCCATATGATTTCATCTTCATAGTGGGAATGATGAGAATACGAGTGTCAGAAGAGGAGCGTAAGCATCTTGCAGGTGTGTACACATGGGTGAGGTCAGATAGGTATGTTGGACTGGAGCCCGTCAGTGAAACGTAGCACAGAGAACAAATTTTGTGTTTAATTCTGGATCGTATGGATAGCCAGTGTAGGGTACAGAGCAGGGGAGAGGCGTGCTCTGATCGTGGTACTCTAAGGATGATTCGAGCAGCTGTATTTTGAACTTTTGAAGTTTCTGAAGTAGATATTGAGACGAACCAGACAGAATTGAGTTACAATAGTCCAGTCTTGAAAGTACTAAGGAACACACAAGTGTTTTAGTGGCATCAACTGAAAGATACTTGCGAATGGAGCGATTCGTCTCAGCTCAAGATATGCAGCCTTGCATATGTTCATGACATGTTGATGCAACGAGAGTACTGTCAAGAGTGACACCGAGGTTTCGTACTGACTGTGTGAATTTAATGTTGGTGTTGCTGATATTTATTGTCTGAGGTAAAGGATGTGAATGAGAAAGTCTTTGTGTTGTAATCAGGATGGCTTCAGTTTTATCATCATTCATCTGCAGCTTGTTACATGTCATCCATGATTTCACATCGGAAATAGACCCCATTGCTTTGGGTATCTTAAAGACACATAAATATAGTGTGTGTAATAGACCCCATTGCTTTGGGTATCTTAAAGACACACGATATTGTGTGTGTAATAGACCCCATTGCCTTGGGTATCTTAAAGACACATAAATATAGTGCGTGTCATAGACTCCATTGCTTTGTGTATCTTAAAGATACATAAATATAGCGTGTGTAATATACCCCATAGCTTTGGGTATCTTAAAGACATATTAATACAGCGTGTGTAATATACCCCCATTGGTTTCGGTATCTTAAAAACACATAAATATAGCCTGTGTAATATAACCCCATTGGTTTGGGTATCTTAAAGACACATAAATATAGCGTGTGTAATATACCCCTATTGCTTTGGGTATCTTAAAAACACATAAATATAGCGTGTGTAATATAACCCCATTGGTTTGGGTATCTTAAAGACACATAAATATAGCGTGTTTAATATGCCACCATAGCTCTGGGTATCTTAAAGACATTAATACAGCGTGTGTAATATACCCCCGTTTGCTTTGTGTATCTTAAAGACATTAATACAGCGTGTATAATATACCCCCGTTTGTTTTGTGTATCTTAAAGACACATAAATACAGCGTGTGTAATATACCCCCGTTTGCTTTGTGTATCTTAAAGACACATAAATATAGCGTGTTTAATATGCCACCATAGCTCTGGGTATCTTAAAGACATTAATACAGCGTGTGTAATATACATCCATGGCTTTGGATATCTTAAAGACACAATATTATAGCGTGTGTAATATATTAATAGCTATGGGTACCTTAAAGACACATAAATACCTTGTCTGTGTAATATACCACATAGCTTTGAATATCTTAAAAACAAATAAACAACGTGTGTGTAATATACGTCCCTCGATTGGGTATCTTAAAGAACTTTACATATTTTGAGTTACTAAATAATAGTTTCTGATGTGCAGGGCGAGCAATTGATTATGGTGAAGGTAGTTTTTGTGACTATAATTGAGAATTCTTCTGTAAATGCCATTAGATTTAGTTTGTAAAAGAATTGTTATTCTATATATCCTCACCTTTATGATTAGTTTATATAATAAATTAACCAAAAAAATGGTTCTTCTGAGTTTTATACTTTAAGGAATTTAACCATCATTGTCTTGTCATGTGGATAAACAAGGGCGAGATTATCTTACGCAATCTAGACTAAAGCAACCACTAACAATTATGAATAAATATGTTGTGATAGAGTCAACTCAAATACAATCGCTGTGTATGCAAAATATTGTAATAATAGTAATAATAATAATAATAATAATAACAAGTATATTGGAAGAAGTAATGTGTGTAAATGTGCGCTGAAAGGCTGCAAGAACTTTGGCATTAGCAGTTAAAGAAACGTTTATATCTACGTGCAACAATCTCTTAACTTAAGTATGATGTTTTCCATTTACTTGCTAAAGCTGTGTGATGGCCGAGTTAGTTTACGCGTTATATTGCTGATCAGAATATTGCTGGTTCAAGTCACATTTGCGGAAAATAATATGAGACGTAGATGATTGAGCTTGAAAGTGAATCCGATGATGTAAGGTCAATGTTAATTACAAGTACGAGGCACACATACATTCTCTGATACGTACTTGGACTGAACGACCGACGTGTATTCTAGTATACCATTTGGATTGCTTGGGGCTCCTGTGTTATATTCAACCACTGTAACTGATATGGACTACACACAGCTTAATCGTAAGAACTATGTGTATAACAGCCTACAGTCGGTAGAGGAACTATAACTCAATGACACCGAGCCAAAAGCACAACCTGAGTGGATATGTTTCCTTTAATATTTTAATATTAAACAATTATTGCGATATATATATATATATATATATATATATATATATATATATATATATATATATATATATATATATATATTGTTACGTATCGGCTCATTTAAAGTAACACAAAGAAAAGAGTGATTACAACAAGCTTTGTAAATTTTAACAAAAATAATTTATTTCCCTAGAAAACACGGTGAAAAGATAAAAATAGGAAACAAGACTTACGATTTACGAAGAAGATCCAAAAAGTTTGTCCTAATATTGTAAAAACACATAAGTCCTGTGACTAAACAGTTCTAAATTGACGTAGTCTGAATTTTAATTCCGTTCCAAAATGGCGGATGATGACATCGGACGAAGGTTAAACACAAATGTCCAGAATTTTCACTGTAAATCACAATTTGTATTGTTCTGTTCCAGTTTAGAATTAGATTCAGCAAATGTCTTTGTCTAAAGCCAGTTGTGTAGTTCTCCAGGGAAAATAATTATTATTTAGAAGGTAGACGAAGCAGCATTTTCCAAGGTTTCAATTTTATGCTCATAAAGATACATCCTAATGTCACTATGGACACAGTTCCTGAACTCTTCAACCAATATGAGTTGCCTGAGACTTTCGTAATCTTTATTGACCTTACTAGAAGAGCACCACCTATCAAACTGTTTTGCTTTTTCTCTAGCAAATTCAACATAAGTCTTATCAGGTGATTTTCTAGAAAACCTGAATTTTTGTCGATAAGCCTCAGGGACTAACTCATAACCCCTCAAAATGCATTCCTTAACCAAATCATAGTCAGAACTTTGCTGTACTGACAGGGGTATATAGATATTTCGGGCTCTACCAGTTAGTACATATTGTAGTAATAGAGTCCAATACTCCCTTGGCCATTTCAAATTTTCAGCGACCTTTTCAAAATGAGGAAAAGAGTTGTCTATATCTTCTTCCAGGAAAAGGGGGTACTAACTTGGCATTTACATAAACATCAAAAGTAGGGGAGTGTTTTCCTTTTGCCAGCTCTAATTCTTTCATTCGAATTTGAAATTCCCTTTCATTCTTCTCTCTTTGCATCTGTCTCTCTCTCTCTCTTCCTTTCTTCAAATTGCATTTGTCTTTCTATCTGTCTTTCTTCAGATTGCCTTCGCATTTCTCCCTTCATTTCTCCCTTTTTTCTTTCCATTTGTATATTTTCTATTTGAAATTGGACCTGTCTTATCTCTAATTCCAATTTTTTTAGCTGGACTTCCATTTTCAAAATTACTAGAGTAAAATTCAGAAATTACTCTACTTTTGATATTGTGAAAGAAAGCCTGTTGTTTCCACTAAAATTTCAAGTAAAATGGGATTTGAACTAGGGGAATTTAAATTTCAATTTTTAGCCAAATTCAGAAATCAGCCAAATTTCACATATCCCGGACAAGCCCCCAATTTACTTTATGTTACGTATCGGCTTGTTTAAATGTCCAGAATTTTCACTGTAAATCACAATTTGTATTGTTCTGTTCCAATTCAGAATTAGATCAGCAAATGTCTTTGTCTAAAGACAGTTGCGTAGTTCTCCAGGAAAAATAATTATTATTTAGAAGGTAGACGAAGTACAACTGTCCTCAATAACAAAACACATGTTATTCTTCATACGTACGAACGAACAACTCTTTCCAGCACAAAAGAATATCTTCTTCTTAAGGTATTAGAAACTCTATAAGATGTTATGATGTGACTCTCTAAGATGTTAAAATATGACTCTAGACTAGTTCGCAGGTACCTGAGTATTTTAAAGCAAACTCATACGTCATTTCATGTACAAGCACGAAGAAATCATGGAGATTTCGAAATATCGCGAACGTAGTATAGAATGTCAACAAGTATTATTAGTAATGACCGTGGTCACAACCAATCATTTACATAGCTATTTCCGACTGTTTACTTAATATGACAAAACCGTCATGCAAAAATCGTGCTTACGCGAGTCACATTTACGTTCTAAATAAACACGATGTTTTTAACAAAATATCAGACCCTGCGAACATAATCATCATCACAATAATAATATTTAATGATATAAGAATGAAATAAAAATGAAATAGAAACAATTAGAAAGAATTCAAATTTTAACACACATGTAATTTAACTACAGGGTCGTAACAATATATATATATATACCGCAGTAATTGTTTAATATGACAAAAACTTTACAGATGATGAGAATAGTATTTTGAATGGATTTATGAGTGTATCTAATGCTGATCTCATAATCAAACCAATGGAGTGCATCTAACGTGGCAAAGTAGATTAAATCATTATTTCGTTTAATTGCGTCATACAGATTTGTCAAAGATCCTCAAAAGATGCTGTATGAAGTGTCAAGTACGTAGCTGTAATATCATGATAAAATAATTGATGAAGGAATTATCTTCGAAGCTCAACGACGTAAACTCGGCACAAAATATAATAAAAGGTGTGAAAAGTCATTGTTTGATATTTTGCAAGAAAACGTAAAGTGGTTGATATTAGCCGAGCCGTCGGCGAATGAATCTAGCGAACAAGACATCGAGTACGCCACTAGTGATAATGAATAAACAAAGGATTGTCACAATTAGAAAGATACATTCAGTATTGATATATGGTATCCCAATTGTATTAACCCCTTTTCAAGCCCAGAGAAGCAAAAACCATGGATGAGGTATACAAACAATGCAAAACTTTAGAATGAACTGTATCTTGATCCCGGAGGGAGCCAGGTGCGCTTTTCACCTGGATATTTACTCCATGGTGTTCCGAGTAGCTTCGCTAACGCAACAGTGACATCACCGGCGTAATGTTGTTGTTTTTCTTTTCACGACTCACCAAAAAATGATGCTACTCATTCGCTGTTATATGCCCTCGTGTGTAGCAGACCACTCGCATGACGACTAAATAATTAATTCTCATCTATCTACACAGTCATTCCGGATTTTGGTTATGTTTGCTTAGTCGTGATGGAATATGGGCTGGTGTGTGCAGGCAAGGCGATGGGTGCCGTTCACCCGCGGTCCTGGGTTCGAATCTCTGTAGAGTACGAATTAAAAATTATCTAACCTGTATGATAGTAATAATAGCCAGCAACCAATAGCCAGCCAGCCAACCAGCAGCAACATATATATATATATATATATATATATATATATATAATGACTACTGCCAATGCCAGTGATGTCATAGTCGAATATACGGACCGACGTGATAAAACTTCAAGCTTCCAAGGTTCTATTAACGCGTCAGAGATATGTTTGCATGGTGAAAGGCTGTAAGGGACGACCTCACGGCGGGCTTTGAACAAACGTTTGCTGCGCTAATCTAACCCACGCACGAAACAGTGCAACAAGTGAAGAAAGTCGCGGAAACGCGCAACGGCAATGGTGGGTCCAGTTGCGAGGACGACCCAAGCCATTTGAAAAATTGCCTGTGGTCACTGAGGTCTTTGTAGCCCAAGGAGAGGCTGACCTCCCAGAGGCAGTAGAGGCAACGGCGCTACCCAAGCCTGTTTGAGCAAAGTTTGCATCGCTACAACAATTATCGGAGTAGCCAGATACAACGATGATTATGCCAGATGCTCTTGACCGTCTACAATGTTCATAAAAGATACAAACAGACATGTAAGTCTTAAGCCGTATCTCTATAGTCTAATTGCACCGGCTGCTTTCGTGGACCTGCAACCAGCTGGTGTGTCTGTTTGACCTGGCGATGGCGGAGGCAATACACTGCATGGCGCCAACAAGATATTAAACTTTGGTTTTGCAGCGAGACAAAAACAGCTAGATAAAGGGGAGTTTTCCTGGCACTATTCCTCTCTCACGCATACTTTTGGATTTTGCAGAGACGTTCGTAAGGAAGGTTATTTTTGAGGTCAAACATACGGTCACGTTTAGCTTTAAGAACCACGCTAAGGAAGCAGTATGGTATGATGTTAATGCCCCTGCTGACGATAAATTCAAGTTATCCTATTTTACGCTTTGGATTAATTCAAAAATTTCCTCGGTAGCCATAGACGAACGTTTTATAGCATTTACGGGGTCTGGCGGAACATCTACGATGTCATTCCTTACGATGACCACAGACTCAACGCAAAGCGGTGTTGGAGGGGAATTCTCGTTGTAAATAAATAACCAACGATGTATTAGACCACCACGGCACGTGTTTAATCCATTTCAAATCCTGGCAAATATGAACACTCAAGCGGTAAGTTTGACGATAATTTTCACCACTGGCAGCGTTGTTGTTGTTGTCGTTGTTGTAAGGTTTTACGCCATTTTTCAGCACAAGATAGGCTATACGTGGCGGCTAGTATAAATAGTGGAGAAATAACCCAGGAAAACCCCGGGAAGAACCATCGACCCAGGAGAAGCTACTGACAAGCTTTCTCACGTACCCACATTGGCTGAACCCGAGTCTCGAACCCACACAGAGGTGAGATGGCAGTGATCCGTAACGGTGAGCGCTTTAGACCACTCGGCCACTCGGGGCCCCCCACTGGCAGCGAGTGATGTCTCACTGAGGCTGAAAGGACAGCAAGAACCCAACAAAGACATTTTGCTCAACTTTGGGCCCAATCAAATCACGTGTGTGTATCATCGGCTGTTGTAATACCTGAACCGAGACCAAAATATTGACACAGGTTTGCAGATTTCCCATCAAAACGTTGCTACGGTGTAGCCGATAGCCAATTTATTACTTTCCTCGAGCATCTAGACTTGGTTAAGTCGTCCGTGGTGGACATATACTTCAAAGCACTTGTAGGAAACGCCGGTGATACTGAGTACCTTGCAATAATTCTTTCCGACAAAACTATATTGTTGCAGGGCTTGAGTGGGCGAATAAGCGTTATTAACGCGTATGTGAAAAATTCCTAATTTTGTTTGTAACGCCTTAAATAAAATGTCACATCTGCATAATTTTGCCAGGTTGAGCCAAGTCCAACTTGAACAAATATCAGCCGCGATAAAAAAAAAAACAAGCTGGAATTTATTTGAAACTTTTCCGAGACAAGTTATCCGGGACCAGCCCACTGATCGTGACACCGACGAAGACGCAGCAATTTCAAGCAGCGAAACGCCAACGCCTTCGGTTACATATTAATTTATCAGCGGTCGGAGTTGACCGGATGAAACACGAAGGTTTAATAGTTCCATTCCGCGCAGCCACTTCAGAGTTGTTAGCGATTGCGACTACTGCGGTTGAAAAAGCGGCTGCGTTAGGGGCCGTCGGAACTGTATCTAGGATGGCCGCGTAGAAAAGGAAAATGTCTTCTACTATCCCCTTGGCCTCAAGTACAGATTTTGGGTCAAGGTCTTTGGTTGCGGCCACGCCATCGACCCTCCCTTTGACCAATTTTGAATTACTAGCGATGGCAAGGTCAGTCAAACACTTGCATGAATTTTTGCGGGATGAACTTGCATCGATGGATCCACGCACAAGGGAAAAACTGATTGTTACCCTGGATTTAACAAAAACATGGAATGCACTCGCATATGTGGTGACATCCAAACATCTTTAACATTTTGACTGGTATGGAATTGTACCACTACGTGAAGTTGTTGATTACGTAACCAGGGGCGGTAGACGACAACCACTGTTTTATTCACCGCTGCCGCTGGGAACTAGGCTGGACTGCTTCATTAACCGACATCCTATTGTTAAAGCGTTGCTTTCACTCGATCGCTCACTCCGCAAACGCTTATTTATTTTATTGTTTTCACTTAGAAAGTAAGCTTAATAGTATACTAAATGCCTATTGAGCTTTACGGAAGCTCAACCGCCCAACGATGTGGCCCTAATGTGGATCTGACCAGGTTAGCTACCTAAACTGATTTGACTGAGTTTACAGACGGGTTGTTCTTGACGTCGACTCGGGCGATCTTTATATTTTTTTAAGATCAGACTAGAAAAATGCGAACACCCAAAGTGGACATTCAAGATATTGTTGCAAATCTGCGAGGCGCTGTTTGCAACGAACCTAGTTGAATCAAAAATATTTGGGGAATCAGATACTCTGATATGTCGATCACATTTATCAATGACTATGTTGCCGATGCTAATGCTAAAACGATATAATAAGTGGATGAACAGATAGTAGAGGTACCTTGGCCATCACGCATAGTAACTTCATTTACACCATACCAAAGAAACTGCTGACCATCGCTGGAGAGGAAAAAATTGATAATATAATAACTAATGGCTGAATTGTTTTTAATAATGTAAACGGTTTTGATAAATCAAAATCTCATCTTAACGACACTCTAGTCGGGATGGTATTTATTTATGGTATCCGGTTATTATAATGGGTTGGGGTCAATTAATATTGTTGATAAACAATCAGCTTGGCCCACGAATAATAATACGAACAATCCCGATGAAATTGCAGAATCTTGTGCTTATACAACATCATTCTCATTAGCCGTCAAAGATTAAATTCGCCATGAGGGATTCCACATCTGTCCATACGGGCACTTAACCGTCATTAGTGTTTGTGTTAAAGATTAAATTTATCATTACATATAAGGGATGTTATCTGACCGCGGTGATGAGGTGAAGGAATTTACCAACAGATTGATGGATCGGTTGACCATCATTAACATTGATTTTGTTCCATTTGTCAATGCATATCTGCGCGAAAACGGTGTTAACCAGACCGCGTATATACTGAAATAACCTCGCTAAGGGTCAGACAGAAATCGACAGTTGGGGTGATTCTAATATGCCAATGCCGACTGAAAGCAGCTAGGAATCATTGCAGTAGCACGTGAAAACGCCCAATCACGCAATGCATGGCCACGTGGACCGTGCACATAGTAGTATGATATTAGCGGTTTTGTTGATTACCGATGTAGGTTACAGTCTTCTACTACGCATGACTTTCCTCTTGTATGGTCACCTGTGGGTAACGTTCACGTGTAGGAACCTGCACCTGATGTGACGACAAAGTCAGAGGGGGGAATAGAAGGCTGTGGCCTAGATCAGTTAGTTAAATACAAAACGTCCATTATCTTACCACTACGCCCGTTCGACCTAAATCTATGTTTTAAAATTCCAATAAGGATTTGAGTCCCATAAATTAACACATAAATAAGAGCAGAGATGTGCATCAGCAGGTATTGTTCAAACAATGCGGGTTTTATTTCGGCTTCGATAGGATGTTGATTTTAGCTCAGTAAACAAAATGTTTCCAAAATGTTGTTGCCATCCACAGAGCTAGATACAATGCTGTGTCAAAAACGCATGTCCTGACACAAGCAAGCCTACCGTATGATGGCACACATGGGAACTGCAATTCTGATCATTCCATTTAAAATTAGGGGTTAACGTAATCATAGTATGCACATTACTGGATAGAATAGAAAATACCACCCTGATAAAGGGTTGTAATTTCGTGGCTAATTACATGTATTTTAATGGGATAATCCAGTCCCCAGAATCCTAATCCATATATTAATCCACATTTAGTTCTAAGCTGTTGGACCAGCTTTGAGAGAGTTTCCTAATCGAATTCAAAACATTAATTATCACATGTTCACGTTACATTGGAAATATCATTTTTTTTTCTGAGACAATTTAGTTAACTTCCATTCTCTTCAAGTGATGTCAAACCATTACATCTTGCTGTTGATAAAGATTGAAGAGTAAACGCGTTAGTAAGAATCTATATGCTTATAATTGCTAATATATATTTTTTAAACTATTTGCACCTATATATATATATATATATATATATATATATATATATATATATATATATATATATATATATATATATGTGTGTGTGTGTGTGTGTGTGTGTGTGTGTGTGTGTGTGTGTGTGTGTTCACTAGATGGATATTGAATAAAGAAATATTTGAGATAAGGAATTATATATATTTTAAAATTATCAATTAGTTCATCTTCACACATAATTTATACAAAGTTGTCATTGAACGATCCATTTGTTTCAATAAATATTCTGAAGAAGTCTAAGAATAGAAAATTGATAAATAGTCGAGTTTATTTAGAGGATGAAATGTACAAGTTAATATATGGTATTTGTGTGACTTTTATTTGCTTTGTAAGTTTTAGAGACATACAAACTATGAACAGACGACATTGAATGTTATTACACCAAGCACTGATTCAGCAAATGCAGATTGTGTTATTCGACATGATTAACTTGTCATCTCGGACGTCTTCGCAGCAAGTGACAGACGTTGTACGGTATGAATTACATAATATACAATTTGTAGATAAAAATAGCAACAAAGCAAAGAGAGGTGTATCTGATAATTTTCAAATAAAAATGCAGTGGTGTCCATTTCGTTGCATTTGCAATATTGCATATCCCTCACCTCTCCACATACACACTCAACACACACGCACGCGACTACTGGACCATACGTCTGACAGAGTTCAGGCTGGACAAGGGTCCATATGTCTGACAGACTTCAAAAACCAAGGTCCATACGTCTGACAGACTTCAAAAACCAATACATGCAAATGCTCATTATACGTCACAAATCTAGTGTAATCTACCAGAAAATAACGAATATCTGTTTGACTTCGGGCAATCGGTGCTGAAAGGTGTTATCCAAACCGAGTACTTAGCCAAAATAGAAAGTAAAATAGTCGTACTGAATTTTATTTAACGTCACTTTTAGCACAGTAACGGATTCAACATGCCCGGAAAAGGGGAGATAATTTTCTTACTGAACCTTATTCACGAATTTTTATCGTGGTCTGAGTTAGTTTCGCACATTGGCACCTGTGTTTTGAGTACTTATAGATGGGAATGGTTCTGTGTATTACACATTTAGGGCCTGTTTCCTACGTGGCATGAAATACCTTGATACGGATTAGAATTTCGTATTGATAAATTACACCAAGGTGACGCGCGAAAAACTTTGCAAATATGAAATTGGGTAAATGGTTTCGAGTAGGTAATAGTTTCGTTTGAGAAAATTACATGTCTTATGGGTGCGTTTAACAGCCATTTGGTGACAGCGCTTTCTTTCGTCAGGTATTTGAAAGAGATGGGTAACGACCACAAGCCAAACTCACGCAGTATATTGGATATTTTTCTTTGAGAGCTCTGTCCTGATTTGAAACCTGAAATCAAGCCGAATTTAGAACCCTGGCTTGTCACAATATGAAACCTATCTTTGCCGGGCCGCTCCAGTGGCCTTAATGGTTAGGGCATCCTCCTTGGATGCGGGAGGTCGCGGGTTCGATCCCTGGATGAGTCATTCTAAAAACATTAAAAAATCGTATTTGCAGCTGCCTCGCTGGCGCTCAGCATGAAGAGGTTAGTGTTAGGACTAATCGGTCTAGTGTCAAGATGTGACTGGGTGGGACATCACGCTACATATCCGCGGTATGATGCCCCAGTGCTAGACAGCACTACAAACTGCCACACGGCAGAGTCGCAGCGATATGACTGAAAATTTGTTACAGCTACGTTAAAAATCCAAATCACACACACACACACACACACACACACACACACACACACACACACACACACACACACACACACATGCCTGCCTTCGTCCAGATTTTCCCTTTAACGCATTGAACCGTTTGATATTTACGTATAGCCCTTGTGACCCGACGTCGTTGTTTTCATAGACCATAACATCGTTGTCAATTTTCAAATAATTTCATTCCTCAGCAAAGATAGTCCAATGCAAACACCTCTTCTACAACTGTGCCAAATACTGACGGTCGTATAACCAGAGCGCTAAGGTAAATACACTCAAAGGATTATTCTTAATTTGTGGAAACCCGGATGGAGTTTACATTAGTGTGGTTTATAAGGCTTGCCTCTATTTGATGCAAATGTACAGTAAAGTATGGCAAGACTAATGGCGTTTGCAACTTTTAGCAACATGAATGCTGTAATTTTATTGGTGAATCGAAAAGATGGACATAGCATAACCTTGTATTGGTACGGTAACGTCGATTCGCTGATAATTAGATCTTGCTTTTAATCCAGACTGATGTGTTCACGAAGAACTTCTCTCAAGAACTGTATTGTTTGTCGTATAATGTCATTGTTCATGAAGTTGCAATTGTGTCACCCTAAAGAGTATGTGAGACTAAAACTCGATGGCGGATGCAGGGGATCGATCGTCCATATTTCCGTCAACGCCATACTACTAGTGTCAAAATAAAGAATGGTACACAATATGGGTATATAAATTTATAGGCCAAATTTTGGTAATAAAAGTGTGTTCATAATATGGGTATATAAATCTAGAGGCTAAATTTTGATTATAAAAACATACTAGCTCTTGTTAGACAAGCGACTCAAGCATTTACCTGTTAGCTGACATAATGTACAGTTTTGTTATATATCAACTTTGCAACCGACGCAAGCTCTTGTCTGTTAGCTGACATGTGCACAGTTCTTTGGTATATAAGCTTTGCAACTGACGCAAGCTTTTGTCTGTTTGCTACAGTTATGTGGTATGACAACTTAGTAATCAAGAAGCATATTTGAAATTTAGCATAGAATATATCTCAGAATATTCGGGGAATGAATGGATGCATTTTCCAGACGAAAATGATCATTTACGTACTAAATTTTCCTTAAGACTCCAATGGTCAGGTTATAACACATCCTAATTATACTTATGTGTACATGTCAAAAGCAAAATGTAAGTACTAATTAAATCTATATATTTTACTCATATATAGAAGAAAAAGAAGAAGTAGAGAGAGAGAGAGAGAGAGAGAGAGAGAGAGAGATTGTATAAGAAAGCGCAGGAATAGCGTGCATTTGAACATGTGGTTGTACTGCTTAATGCAGACTTAGAAAAACAGTCTAGATGGCAATTCGTGTAAATTAGAGCCAAAGTTTGAGGAAAATAGTGGTTGACAATCATTTGAATTTCATTCCTTCTTGCACTAATTCAGTCTGAAATACTTTTAGCAGAAGAGGACGTTATACAAAAACAGCTCTTTCATCAGAGCATAAGTCTTTCTTTGTGTAACCAGTAATGCGATTTTTAAGAAGATAAAATACCAGTCACACGCTAGGGTTGAGGAAGAACACTATTATACCTGTTGTTTTCTATTATCTTATCCATTAGGATATTAGTTTCCTTCATACTGTGAATTGAATGCAAGGACAGCATTTTGTTGAAAGGTTATAATGGAACTTTTTCCGGGTAAATATGAAAAGGTTAACATCTATCCACAGTTTCTCAGTAGCTTGAATAACAAAGCATAACAATAAAAAAATGAAGACAAAAAGAAAGAAAAGTCTTTGGAGTATTCCTACTCATGTAATGTTACACAATGCTTTTGAAGTAGCTATTGTTCTCTGATGTGTTTCGATATACAATAAAATGAAGCAGTTTAAAGGTCAACCTTCCTTGTACCTTGTAGGTACGTCTCCATGGTAAAGCGTTCATTTGTATGATATCTCTCTCTTTCTCTCATAATACCTCTAAACCTTTTCTTCCTTTTTTATTGTTATGCTTTGTTATTCAAACTACTGACAAACTGTGGATAGATGTTGTTAACCTTTTCATATTTACCCGGAAAAAGTTCCATTACAACCTTTCATCAAAATTCTGTCCTTGCGTTCAATTCAAAATTTGAAGGAAACTAATATCCTAATGGGTAAGATAATAGTCAAAATAGGTATAATAGTGTTCTTCCTCAACCCTAGCGTGTGACTGGTATTTTATCTTCTTAAAAGTCGTATTACTGGTTAAACAAAGAAAGAATTATGCTCTTATGAAATATATATATATATATATATATATATATATATATATATATATATATATATATATATATATATATATATATATATATATATATTTCAAGTTAAGCATCGATACACTTACTCTAACTAATCTAAGCTACAACTTAATATCTGACTCTTCCGAGGGAATATAACTGTATTTCTTTGAGATATCTTTGAAGGAATTTACCGTTGATTATCACGAACATAATGTTGCACTTAAGGGATCTCATAAACGAGCAAATGAAACTCCTGCGTGAGCGTGGCTTGAAGTCCCGCTGTTTCTATTATTTCCAAGGAATTACAGCTACTTTTGTATGACGCATCAGTAAGCCTTTCCAAGCCGAATATGAGCACCTCACGCCATACATCACGAGGCAAGACCAAACCACCTAACACAAAGAATTGCTAAACACTGACACATTAGAATATACTAAGAATTCCTTATGTTAAGAAATTAGACAGTGTCAAATATACGAATCTAATATGTGCTATTATAAGGTATCCTGAATAATGTACAATTTGAAGCCTGCTCCAAGAAATTGATTTATTACTCATTTCGTCACATATCTTTCCAACACAGGTTCCCCGTACTCATCTAGCAAGCGCTATACTCTAACAAAGCTATAAACGGAGCAAACAGCACTTGCCCTAGTTTTGCTATAATATATACTCCTATTGTAGTCTTTGCTTAGTTTTCGTCTGGTTTAATTGTGTGCACTTGTAGAGTCTTTACCAATTATGAAAGAGATAATTTCTTACAACAAAATCAATAGGAACCATTCAAAATGAAGTATATTTCTGTATGGATGCCAGTTTTTAGTGAAAAATGTATCTGTTTTAAAGGAACAGCGTAGCAGCAGTAGGAGTCGCAATATTAGCGGTGGCGGCAGCAGTAGTAGTAGATGGAATATTTTTTCTTGCTAGCATTTATTAACATCGATAAAAGTTTATGACAATACGTACTATTCCAGCGATGCGTTTAATTTCTATCTTCAATATGTGGAAGTGGCATTTCGAGGAATTGTTAAATTCATTTGGTGGCAAAAGTTACATGTATAACGACTTCATAAATCTGAAAGATATTAAACCTGAGACTGTCCACCTGTCATTACTCAGTGAAATTGAACAAATTATCAAGTGTTTACCTGTCATATCCATGTTAAATTAAACAAATTATCACGTGTTGACCTGTCATTTCCCAGTAAAATTGAACAAATTACCAAGTCTCTGACTTTATGTAAATAATGTGGATTCCGATTTTCTCGCGGCTGAACTCTTGCTAGATGTTAATAGTCGAATATATTTTTTCTGATATTAAATTCATTCATGATGTCTGGTGGTGTCACGGACAAAGATATTTACAGATTTTCAGGTCTTGCAACATTAATTTCAATGATTTTTTAACATATTTGAAACGATCGTTTGATCAATTATTATCAGTTAGAAGTATCATTCTAACGTATTTATTGGTGTTCAAGGAAGATTATCTAGTTCATGGTAATCTGTATATATATTTTGTATAGATCCTAAAAATTTTGCTTAAGGGTGTCACTTCATACATTGTTCGCATGTTCACTGGTACAGCTGTCAATTATTCTCTGGACGTCGGTGTAATGTCCAGTCAGATGTGTTTCAAGTAACACGTGGGATTTCCACTTTACTGTCGATATTGATGATTTGAATCGTACGTTGTGTAAATCTAAATGGTTTCTGTCTGAATCACTTTAGTTTTGCTGATGATATATCTGTAACGGCCCCTGCAGTATGAGCATTGCAGAAATCGTTCACTGTCTGTGACAACTATACTACTGAAAAAAAAACGTACCGCATAATCATGAAGATAAATCCTGTATGCTATTTAGACCACAAGGTTTTGACATTCTTATAAAATCCCAATTTGTGTTGAATGTGGAAATTTTACAAAATGTTACCAAATTCACATATCGTGCTCATTTATTTCCTGCAAACGTATCTAATGAAGAGGAATCAGAGTTTTTCTTGACATGTTAATAAGGAAATGCGTCACCTATAGCTGCACTGTAACGGTTGTATTATTTGAAACTTTAATGTTGAAGCTTGCATTGCTCCACCTATCGGTAATTTTTTCTTCTGGCAGTGTGTACGTTTTATAGTTGTCATGTATAAAAGAAAGTATTGATTATTTATAGTGTCTATTGCACAAAGAGAGAGAGAGAGAGAGAGAGAGAGAGAGAGAGAGAGAGAGAGAGAGAAAATATGAGTAAACGGATACATGGCATCAGAACTCTAACGATGTCTTCTTATAGTTGTATAATTTTGCATTTGATTTACTGTTGGGATACTCAGCTTCATGAGTTTTTTGTTCTAGACGATAAAGTTGATTCTACATAGGATCTCAAGTCCAATACCATACACATGCTTGTATATTTCTGTTTGTTGTCCATTTAAGCTTCAATATATCGTTCTATCTACCTTTTTCTGATTAAAGAATGTTATTGAATGCCCTTATTTTGCATATGCGTCATCAATTAAATGACGATTTTTCTATAGATTAAGAGATCAAATTACTGGATATATTAAAAAATTCGACCTTGACTAAATTTAAAATTGTATGATCTTTTTGTTGCGTCAGACTCTCACTCTTTAAAAATCGCAAGAGTTCTAGAAATAAAAATTCCAGTATTTTTAAATACATCATCTACTCAGGACCAGTCATATATAACGCCCCCTGCAACTCCACACACTACTAATCAAACCTAAAATTGCTGAACCATTCACATGCAAAACCGCTTCGACTCCGATCGCTACGAATCTGATCTCTTTCCCACGTGCTTTCTAAAGGGGAAAAAAAAATACCCTAGAGCACATAACTAAATTACTACCTTTTGTGTTATGCATGCTAACTAACGAAAATAAATATTTAAACAATACCAGAAAGTATACATGTATAAATATTACGAGATCAAAGGTGGAGGTAATGAGAATCTAAATTAAAAACGAATTCATAAGAGGTTATTGCAGTGCATCGTCTAGTTATAATTTGCTAAAATTATAAAACGGTAACCCGTATAAAACCAAATAAGGCTTTTTTTTCGCAATGCTTTGTCGTTCTCTGTGAAGCAAACGTTAGATATGTTTATGTTTCTTTTCTTCCTAAGTAAAGCTGTGTTGTTATCTAGATAAAATGCCCTTTTTACGTCCCTCAAAGAACTATCAAAATCATTTGTTATGTCGAAATATAGACCGATAATAATTTTCTTAGCTAACTTTCTCGAATCCTATCCAGCTTTTCTGAAGTACAATTTGTTGAAGATGGAGTCTTCACTGGGTTCTTCCCGCTGTTTGTATGTAAAATTCATCATTCTCGATGAATGACTATTCGAAATGATTTTAGTTTTTTTAACCTTTAAATCATGCAGAACAGTACGCTTTGATACACCTTTTCCATTTGTCTATTAATGATTTGGCCACTTGATAAAGGTGTAATTTTGGGAGGATTCAATATTTTCACCTGACATTAAGGCCTTTTTAAGATGGCATAGGCGACTACTTGACTTAAACGATAATACAATATCAGTTCTTGTACCTTACGTTTGGTATAAAGCTGTCATTTCTTGTTGGAGTACTGGTAGTTGTAATTTTTAAGTCCACCTTCGGAATGTTCGTCTGTCCATGTTCCTAAACATTCGTCTTTGATACTAGGATAATAGTTACCAGGTTGAACAATGTAAATCTAAGTAACCATAGTAACCATATCGAAGTAAGGGGCTCTATCCCCTAAAGGCTCCAAGACATAACACAATATTAAATGGGAACTGGCTATCAGGTAGCAGCAATGATGATTTGCCAAACTCGACGGATGGTGTAAACTCCGTTACTTCTTTGCAATTCAAGAAGATTAAGTCTTCACGTCTGATTTCCTTGTTTTCCCTTATCGTCGACGAGCTTAAATTATTTACTTGGATCTACCAACTATTCCGTCTTTGGGAATATCACACGTTGAGCTAGATTTCCCCACAAGTATTCCGTCTTTGGCAGTATCAGACGTTGAGCTAGACTTCCCCACAAAGTATTCCGTCTTTGGAAATATCAGACGTTGACCTAGACTTCCCCACAAGCATTCCGTCTTTGGGAATATCAGACGTTGACCTAGACTTCCCCACAAACACAGCATGACTTGTGCAAACGATCGTCTTCCTTCATTCTGTTCGACGTGTTTCAAGGTAATGTCTTCAACGGATCGGTACGGTTCTTTGGATCCATTCTTGTCTTCGGGAGTGTGAACCGAGCAGGACTGCCGCTAGCTTCATGTTGATTTGACAAATGAAACATTTTAATATTTCGTTGACGTAGCTCAAAAAACCCCAACTAGATTCTAATTTTTATTGTAGTAAGAAAGTGTCTTATAGCAATATGTATCCGAGATCTAGAGCGTGAAAGAATTAGATGTTCCTCGCTTTTGGTTCTCGGTCGACAAGGTTGGTCATAATTACATGTTTCAGCACGCGTATGACATAAAGGAAATATCAGTTTTTCGTGGCAGTGATGAGATAAGACAGGATGGCATGAGTTCACTGGGGCAAAACATTAAGGTCTTTTCGTTCTAGGCTTGGTCAAAGTGACTTGTTATTAAGTTCTTCCCTCTTTAATTCGATATTGATCTGGTGTAACATACTCACTGTGCCTGATGTTAATCTTTCAATAAGGTTCAGTCTGATCGACATAAACAGGCGATGGTTGGACTGTGTAAGATGTGCTTTGATAGGCTGAAACAAGAACAAGGCATGCTACAGTTGCAACATACTAAACTAACTTTAAATCAGTTGTCTATCCATGTAAAGGGTGGGATTTGTCGTAAACAGTCTGGATAAACGTTCTCAAACAAAGAAACAATCAAGCTATGGATGAGTTTCAAATCATCTTCAACTGTCTCAGTGATATTATTTCGTCTGGACCAAAAGGTCTATGTTAGGTCGAAGTGGGCTATCAAATGCATCACAGAGACAATTGTGTGGATTACAAGAATCTGTTTGGAGAGGCAAGGCTACATAAAACGAGTCATGGTGTATAGATATAGTGCGGAGAAGTTTCAGGAAAAGAAGAATTTTAGAGGTGTGGAATGTGTTAGCAACATTTGCCTTTGTTACTTCAAAATGGCCACTTTATTTAGGAACGATGCTGTATTCTAGAAAAGATATGTTCGAATATTATAACAAGAATAGCATGTTTTCTGCAGATCTTTTTCGTCAATGTTTATCTTCATAACTAATCTTACCGCCCCTCCCCACCCCCACCTTCCTCTTTTGGTGTCCGATGCTCAAGCAACTGTCGTGGATGAATGGGTGTGTGATAAGACACTATACACCCTTCCGTCTGCCTTGATCCGTGTGATGATATGTACGCATGATAGTATATATGTGTATATTTGTCAGTGTGTGAGCAGGAGCTAACTTCTCCTCACCCCAATTAGGCATGTGTGATTGTATGTATGTAGGTAGGTACGCATGCAAGTTGGTATGAAAAAATAGAAACCCTTGCCTACTTACTTTCATGGTTTGTCTGCGTGATAGTAAATAGGTAATGTTTGTCTCTGTATTACATTGTCTAAAATTGACTTTAATCCGCAATGTCTTACCTACCCACACCGCATTATATCCCACATTTACATATCCTATTGTGTGTAATTCTTGGTTAGTAACGGCGGTATGGTTGTTGGTCAGTACGGGTGGGTCTTGATCAGTACAATTGTGTGTTCAGTACTGGTGGGTCTTGGTCAGTAAGGATTTGTACTGGACAGTAAGAGTGGATCTCGGTCACTAAGAACGTATACTGGCCATTAAGGGTGGGTCTGGTTACAAAGGGTGGCCGTGTATTTGATATGTTAATATTCAAATTGCTATGGGATTCTTGACTGCCACCTTAAATGTTAAAGTTCCGTAGGACCCCAACGTGACCCACGCTAAATTTTCATTGGGCCTCAAAGTACCGTCTTCATGATAATGTTTTGTGGGGACCCATAGTGACATGAAATATTAATCTATTAGACTTTTATAACATTATATTCCCGTAAGGCAACATAGTGTCACTTTTCCAAACTGCAGGAGAGTCAACATTCTCGAATTGACCCAGTGTACCCTATAAGGACCCGTACTGTCCCTGTAACTACTAACAAGCAACAATGTAGGGGAATTTAACAGCCTTCATGATTAGGCGCGAGATACAAGATGTCTATAGATATTTGGAAGACAACTTAGATAGTTTACTAAAATGGCAAGTAGGTAATGGAGTTCTCGAGAGCAGTGAAATTTAAAACTGTATGATTTTTCTTTTCTTGACACACACAAATAGCAAAATTACATTAAAAATTGTATGAATTGTCTAATTCCAGTAGTCTCTCAATTTTGCTAATATACTACAAACTTCTGTCGTGCTATTTGAACTCTTTATACTACTTTCAAGCACAGAAATACATATCTAACATTCTTCGGTTTATTATGACTCTATGGTCTTAAAATAAGTAACAGAAAAGTGAGAAGCGGCAAGCTTTGTAAAGTTCAACAAATAATTTATTTCCCCAGAACACAAAGTGAAAATTAAAAAAATAACTTACAGTATTGCAAATTAAATCCTAAATAATCCTAGAATTACTAATACAAATCCTAATGAATACAGTTCTCAATAAACTTAAATGGCATTCCAAATAATTTCCAACTCTGAAAGTGTTGATGCGCCTATAATGGCCTGAAGTCTCTAATATACTAAGTACCAATGACCTGAATTGTATTGATGTGCCAACAATCTTTTTTGAATCACAGTAGTATGATCCAAGGTTTCCTTGTTTGAATTTACTGTAATTCCCAGCTCATGTCTCTTTCCAAGAATTATATAGAGCACTTTGTGTTTCCAAAGAATAATAAATAATTTTACCCAAATCAAAAGGGTCACAATTAGCATTTTTCCCTCCATAAATATTATCGAATGGAAAATTTCATTCTTGAAGATTCCAAAAATGTTTACAAGATAAAATCTGTTACTAAAATTATAATATAGAATGTGTCAAATACAATGTCCTGGACTCAGACCAAGATAGATATGTTTACTTCTGTTAATCATCCTAATATTAACCCCATTATCAAAGAGAAAATATTAGCTATATATCAGTTGTTTACAGAATTTAATTAAAAACTCTATGATTTTGGTCAGGAAGACGATGAACTTGATTTTGGACAATGTCGGCTGCAAGATACAACTTTACATAAGCCACATCATATGATAAATAAAATAAAACTAACAAACAATGCAAATTAAGTATAGATAAAATGTTCCATGCTTGGTAGAGGAGGGAAAAAGCGTTTAAGATGAAATATATTTCCAAATTCATATTTGCATGGAAAGTGTATCTTGCTTTGAGTAACATATCTTGTACAGCTATTTAAGTACGTGCAAATTATATATTCTTACCTTCAAAAGAGCCAAACTGTTGGATTTTGCTACTGATCATCTATTTCAAATATGGTTCAGTGACGTAGAGAAATAAATATAATTGTCCGTTGTTTTCGCCATGAAGTCGATACTCACTGACATTTCTATGAAATGAATCTCTAAGTCTTTTGGTAAATAATCTATTTAAATTGTTCTCTATTCATATGTCTTCAATGTTGACCAGTAAATTTTCTCCTTTTGGTATTTATGCATCAAATATGAGCATAATAAGTTCGATTTATTTAACTAAACACAATTTTAAGATCTATTTAATTATTTAAATTTGCATAATTTTCAGTGCTTACGTTATTGTTTATTAAGTACAATACACTATCGTTTATTAAGTACAATACACTATCGTCTATTAAGTACAATACACTATTGTTTATTAAGTACAATACATTATCGTTTATTAAGTACAATACACTATTGTTTATTAAGTACAATACTCTATCGTTTATTAAGTACAATGCACTATCGTGTATTAAGTTCAATACTCTATGGTTCATTTGTTCATATACTCAATGAATCTGAGAATGCGTCACTACATCAGTGTCGAGATCTTTCATCCAGAAATTCTTGTAACTTATGCCAAGCTTGGAACCTTCGGTCTTAAAATCTGCATGTTTGTGCTTTATGTCTACGCCACAATGCCTTACTTAGTAACACATGTACGCAAAATAATATTTACCGGCAACATCCTTGCAGACCATATTTTATCATGTCCAGTTTTATCATCTACATTTATTCGTAGTAGTTCTATTGTATTTTTGGGCCTGATGAACCCACATGCAAATCCAAATATGTAACCAAAGGAAGAATCCTTTTTGACCTGCAATACGTCCTGCCACCATGTTAACCATAAGAGGGTCATGAAGTTTTAAATGTGTTAGGTTTTTATAACAAGAGCCCTTGACCAGGCTTGAAGTTCCTATGTACAAAAAGAATTAGCAGGAATCCAAGAAAAGGCCTTTTCTTCATTTTAACGGCAGAGTGTTCAACCCATCTCTGATAAAACTTAAGCCATATTGGATGCCAGATCAACAATATTTTCAATTTTGAACCAAATAAACATCATCTGAAGTCTTTTGCTGAAAACTCCGTCAAATTGCCCATCCCTTTAGGTGCTGTGAACAACTTCATAAGTTCTAGGGTTTGTCATTTTTATATAAAACAACAACAACAACAACAACAACCCCCAAAAAACAAAACAATAAAAAACGATCTCTTCTATTTAGGCAGAATGGGACTGCAGATTACATGCAAGATTTAATTACCACAGAAACTGATGAGTCTGACAATGTGCAAAACTACGCACATCCGAAACAGAAGCTTTACGATGTAAATGCTCTAATGAAAGTGTTTAACTTTACATGATGCAAAAAAACTTTTCTTTTCACACATTTTTACAATAATTTTAACATTTTAAATTACAAACAAGACATATTAGATTTACCTTAGCAAGTCATGAAAACAAGTAAAGAAAAAGAGTCAAGCGTTGGAATTATTTTAATAATCTTAACAAACACGCGGGCCTGCCGAGCTAATGCGCATGGGGAGAATATCCAAAATTATATGGTAATTTGTCAAACAGCAGGGGTGCTTTCTAGCAGCAATGGTGTAATGTGGAGTAGTCATAATAAGATTTACAAGATGATTGCCGTGGCTGCCATATTGAACCATTTCCGCCATCTTGGATTAAAAATTGGTACTTTCTCTTAGGACCAACTGGATACCATGGGAAATATTGTCATGAAAATAAAAACTCGTGTCCATATGGCCACCCATTGAGAATGAGTAGAGATAATACGATTTTCAAGACGGTTAGACTGGATCACAGGTTGGTATTATTATCATGTATGATCATATAGTCATCATGGAAAGTCTTCGGTGAAATTTCAATGTCAATGTCACTTCCACTTATTAAAAATAATTATAACAATAGTTTCAAGATGGCTGCCGTGACAGCAAATAATGGATGTTAGATCGACACTCTTTTCATTTCAGATGAACAATAGACATTTTAAGAGGTCTTTCAGTAAAAACCCTATGCTGATGCATCTTTGAGAATAGGAATAACAATAATTATCAAGATGGCCTCTGTGTCAGTTATACTGGAGGTAGGATTAGTATCGTTGTAACTTAGGACCGATCAGACATTATAAGAAGTTTTCCGGTGAAAACTCGATATCCATGTGATTTTCTGTCAGGTGGATCAGCTGATGACACGATTTTCGAGATAGCTGCCGTGGCTGCCACACTGGATGTCAGATTTGTACAATTTTCATTTTGGATTAACTATACATCATAGTAAGTCTTTGATGGTGTCCATATTGGTTGACCGAGTATCACCATATTCATTTAGGACCTACAAGACCTTGGAATGAAGTGTGTGTGTGTGTGTGTGTGTGTGTGTGTGTGTGTGTGTGTGTGTGTGCGCGCGCGCGCGTGCGTGCGTGTGTGTGTGTGTGTGTGTTTAATATTTCATAGGAATTCTCCACGCAAGGACAATGCACAACAGGTCATCACATAAGATCTTCTAGTCTATGGCCTGTAAAAGAAAAAATAACCATAAAACAAAATATGTTTCAATTATTTTATCTTTTTCTCTTTGTTTATCTGTGTATTTCTATACGTACTTGGCACTTCATAGTCAGGATTGTGCTCATAGGCCATTCAATCCTATACATACATACATACATACATACATACATACATACATACATACATACATACATACATACATACATAGTATTATGACTCTATCATCTTAAAACAAGAAATAGAAAAGACTGAGAAGCAACAAACTTTGTAAAATTCAACAAATATTTATTTCCCTAGAATACAAAGTGAAAATGTAAAAAGAAAGGAAAATACACTATTGCGAATTAAATTCCAAATAATCCTAGAATTACAGAGACAAGTCCTAATGATTACAGTTCTGAATAAACTTTAGTGGAAATCCAAATTAAATCCAACGCTGGAAGTGTTGATGTATCTCTGGCTGCCTTTTCAGCGTTGATGTGCCAACTATCTGTTGTTGGATCACAATAATACAATCCAAGAATATATCCTTATTTGATATTTCACTAAAAAAAAATTCAAGCCTCTATTTCCAAGAATATTATTTTGAAGAGCACTTTGTATTTCATGTGAATAAATAATCTGAATAAATTCCAGGATAAATGAATTTCTGGACACAACTACAATACAACTGATTCTGCCTCAAGATCTTATAGCAGGAATAATTAATTTCTAGAACAACAAGATTATATTGTTTTCTATCTGACCTCATGTCACAATTAGCATTTCCTAAAAAAAAAACAATGGCTATTACCCAATGGAAAGTTTCCTTCTGGAAGGCTCCAAATGTTTACAAGATAAAATCTTATTTATAATCAGAAGTCTATTTATAAAATTATAATATAAAATGTAGTAAACAACAGGTAGACCAGGCATGTCATGGGGAATTTCCAAAGTTCTAGACTCGGATTGAGATAAACATGTTTACTACAAAAACAAAATCAATTATTCAGGTCAGGTTGAAATGATTTTCGACACGGTCAAGTCCAAAATACAATTATCAAAAGCATATAATGAAAAAATGGAGAAATAAAAAATAAACAAACAATGCAAATTAAATATACATAACAGTTGTAGCAGATTTTAACTTGCTTAGCTGAATATAGATGTAAAATAGGAAAACAGAGAATACTGGAATCAGAATTTCAGGATGTAATAAATTGTTTATTTATAGTATGCACTGGCAGTAAAAAATATGGTACAAATGTATTTGGCAGATTTTTTAAGTATGTTTGGTACGAAGATGATTTATACAAATATTCACGTTTGATTAGAACCATAACTAGTGTGGAAGTAAAGATGGATGTTCAAGCTAAACAAGTATATTATGAAAGAAAATTAATTGTATAATAATAATAATAATAATAATAATAATAATAATAATAATAATAATAAAAATAATAATAATAATAATAATTAGTAGTAGTAGTAGTAGTAGTAGTAGTAGTAGTAGCAGTTGTAGTAGTAGTTGGCCGACCTGATGAGTAAGATAGCTATAAACCTCGCTACACGTTCATGTCTCGAAAAGAAATCCCTTCGAGTCAGTGTACACCTATTACAGGATACAGCAAAAATCTTACAATGGTTTTCGACGGAATGAAACTTTATATTAATGCTACAAACACAGTAATCACATGTCAAGTTTAAACGATACCCCCTACACAGTATCAATAACGTTCGCATGTGTCGCCTCCAACAATCTCTGAATGAATGCCTCTTGCTTAGTGATTCATGGAAACAGGGAGTTGTCGGATGGAAGAAATCCTCTGCATGATGCAGACAGGCAGTGGCATGACTTCCTTTTATTTTCAACAATTTCTTTGACTTCAAAGTCACAAACTGTATTTATACCACTGACATCACTGATATTTCTAGAAGTATCTGCAGTTCCTGAAACATCCCTGGAACTGCCTTCTGTTTGACTTACGATGTCAGTTGTGGCAGCAAGCCCAGAGTAGTCATATGTAAGCTCTTCTCCTGGAGAAATCTCTCTCCTTGCAAATAAACACAACTTTGGAATCATGTTATTCACTCTTACTACAACCATAAATAGATTTGGATCACATGAATGATTAAGAAATCTTCCTATGTTACCAGTGTATAATGGGTCGATACATGTATAAAGTGTTTGGGATGCAAAATGCTCTTTTAAAACAAAAATGTAATTCTTATCTTCCTTAGTTAGTGATTTAAACCGTTTACATGCTTCCTCAGTAGAAATAACTTCGCCTGCATATTCACAAACAAAACTATTTTCTGGTATTGGATCTAAGGTTCTCAAACACATTCCTTTGTTGTCATTCCAGCAGACCGACATTTGAAACTGAAGTCCTCTCTGAACCACCCGGTTTTTGCACCAGATGGGGCATTTACAAGTTGAATTGCACTCAAATACTGGTGCAGAATGGCTATCCCTGCTCGAGTATTTAATCATTCTGTCATCTTTATAGCATGCCCCGAATGATGTCACACATGAGCACATGGTACTTTTGCCTGATGTATCACAGGAAGTCGGGCATTGACAACCTTGTATCTGTTCCTCAAATTGTTCAAGGTGACATCCTGGTCCCGGAATATTGCACCTGACATACTGCAATATAGCAAGGAATATTCACAATTACCATTCAATATCCCGAGACCATGTATATGTTTTAGCAACCAAACTTGATGAATTCAATCAGAGGGACTTTTAACTAATGGAAATGCTCTTCAATTATTGACATCTTTAGATTGATCGATTGATTAGCAGAAAGGTAACTAATGGCAAACAAAACACTTGAAAGACCATATTAACTTAGGGCAACTGGACTTAATGGTTTTGCCATGAGACTAGTGTGAGTTTCATCTGCTCCTTTCCTTCTCCTGTCACATATCGGGAAAGTTATCTTGGTGTGGGAGGTCAAAACACATCCGCTATCGAAACGGAATTTGCCGAAACCATGCGATAGAGGCATATGGTAGACGTTTATGTAGGGGCCAGCAAATTTAGGTTACATTATTATCAAACCCTACCAACCAGAAACTGATAAGTCTGCTTCCAATTCATACAATTCAAAATATATTTTTACCATATAGGGGCTAAAATAGGTGCTTGCAAACTCACACTAAGCTATTAGTCAAACTATTTTGGCACGTGCTCCAAAGTCTCACAACCTGTTTTTATCTTGATGTCAGAGGTCAGAAGGGTGATCATGCAACTAAGCTATGCTGCATCACTGAGCAGAGTCTTTTTGTAAGTACCGAATTCCTGACTCACGTTTCGATTTTACTGTTATCTATATATCAGGGAGGATAACTCTACTCCTTATCAACTTCAGGCTGGTATGGTCTGAGGCAAAGTTAATTCATTCTGCTCTCCCTTATGTAAAGTGGCTACCATGTGTCACTACCATGAGGCTTTTGGCAAATTACATAATGCTATCTGGCATCACATACCATTATAACCATCCATATAGCTGAAATGATGTATTAAAAATCAAATGTAATTCGTACCATACCCAGACATGCCATGGCAGGCAGTCACTAAGCTACCATGACATCTTTACACTGGAAAATCTAAATGGAATAAAAGTTTAAATTATTCAACATAATTATAAATGATCTTGTTGGTAGAAAGAGTATTTTTTTTTTTCAAATCTGAAACGTAATTTTTAAAAGAAGAGCGCAGTTATATAAAGTCGTTAATACAGACAAATAAAACCTATTTCTGTGATTAAAAATATACCCTTAACACGTGTGCCGGTTTTCAAAATTTTGTTTTGTTTGGGGTTCCTTTTGTTTTGCAATTACAAAGCCCAGTGATCAAGATTAGCTTCTCATCCAAAGCACTGCATTGCAACATACTCAAGACAATAACAGGTCATTCATGATATCATACTATCTCTAACAACTGTTTTAAGCATGCAAATATCCTATTAACAGGTTCCTGAATAGACATTCCACTTTTAAACAGCCTTGACTGAACAGAGATTTCAAATTAGCAAGGATGAAAATGTGATAGATACAGGTTACCAAGGCAGTGACTTGACCTGGGTGCTTGTATCTTGTCTCACTCAGTAGAGGAAGGACATTGGATCTCGCAAAACCCGAAGAGTCGATAGTGATCCGATGTCATTCAGCTATCAAACGTGACGTGATAAAAGCTCCCATATCAAGTTACTCAACTGATGATGTGTTGATGAAATTTATTATATATCCTATATAATTATTTCATAATAAAAATACAGGATTTATGTTGATGTTCTTTAACTCTGATTCCATCTATCTCCTCACATTAAATATTGTACCTGCATAAAGCGTAAATGGTGCAAGATGGTTATTAGCTTACGTCATCCTTGATAGCAATGAAACTAAATCTGTATCAGCTGCTGATCTGAAACATGGACTAGCAGGAATTTAAGATTAGATTTACATGGGGGGAGGGGCTGTATCGGGTCAAACGGGAAATGTAATGTTAAAACAATATTTACTAGTATGGTGCGGTGATGTGGGGACGTAATGAAATTAACATTGGCTTATGTTAAACCAAAGGAAATTATCAAATGGGTCAACATGGAGACAATATGGAAAATTCTATAATAAAACATGTCAATACGTTTAACATTTACAGGACTCTCTGGGGACAAGATGGTAAATCTTATGTTACAATATGTCAAAAGGATTAACATGACAGGTCTCTCTAGGGAAAAGATTGGAAATTCCAATGTGAAAAAATGTCCAAAGGCTTAACATGTGTGGGTTACTCTAGGGACAAGATGGGAAATGCAATGTTAAAACTACACTTGCTAACCCAATCGCCGTGTTTTACTGAACAACATCCACTCATCTACTGACCACACTGGGTTGGATGTAACAGAAGGGGTAAAGATTATAACTTAAATATCTTACTGACAAAACTGACTTCTCTATTCCCATGTAACGTCTCTATTATCCCTATTAAAATACGAACATCCCCGTGTATCTTCCCTATCATTGCTTAAAAAAAAAAAAATAATAATCAAAAAAAAAAAAATAAAAACAAACAAACATTTATGCCACCCTTTTAATCCCATACCTGTTTGTACTTGTTAAAAAAGAATTATTGAAAAAAAGTTTTCTGCGTCAAGCAAAAGATTTGGAAACGGCAAAACATCGAGCGTCGGTACATGATAACAAAAGATTTTTAACCCAACCCAACCCCGTTCTCATGGTAGACAACGGATGCAGCTTATACTACCACTTCACCGACAGTATAAGTGAAATGTGACATGGAAATGGCCTTATAGTGAATAAGGGGAGTTTCACCTTACGACTCTCTGTTTCAAAATGTATGGTGCATCAGGGAAAATATAATGTTAAAACAACACTTACTATCCAACAACCTTGACATATGCCAGGAAATCTGCATTATTAAACATGTTGGAAACGATGGTTGATAGTCCTAGTTTTACCCACATCTTGTTAGGTTGTTTTGAGAGCTGGTGACACAATAGGTCAAAGCCTGTGTTGGAACTACACTTTAGAATGACTGCCTGTAAATCGCTGACGAGAAGTGGGATCTGCTATGGCTCTGCCATCTTCACAGACTGAAAGTGAATAAATGTATTGTATATGTATACGCACACGCATGTGCGCTTTGACCTATTGTGTCACCTGCTCTCAAAACAACCTAACAAGATGTGGGGAAAACTAGGACCATCGACCATCGTTTCCAACATGTTGTTTAATGCAGATTTCCTGATATATGTCAAGGCATCCTGTGCCATTATTAAGACTAAAGATACAACTATATAGAAGAGCGATGTGTAGAGTAAAGACTGCCTGAAGCGTTTTGGCTGTGAGATGAAATTTGCAGAGAAGAACTTTAAAGTGGTGTGGTATCTACTAACTCTCTTCTTTGGTTAACAACCTCAACGGCTCTTGTCAGGACCGACAGATCTCTAGAAACAAAAATACTACTCAAAACATTCCTAATCTGTTTATTATGCTTGTGTGTGTCCATGTTTATAACGCAACTAAACATAAAACACCTTATCTCTCTTGAGTTTGTGGGTACAGTTTCTCTACAAACACTAATTACTCTTGTGGGAGTATGTTTGTGTGGGCATAGGTTGCGTGCAAACACTCATAACGTTGTTGAACAGTTAGGATGTAGTGTGTAGTAATAAAAATGTGTGTGCGTGCGTGCGTGCGCGCGCATCTGTGTGTATGTTGGAGAGTAATATATA